>JAQGDG010000198.1:0-258275 GCA_029844215.1 Przewalskia tangutica | reverse complement strand
TGACATATAATACCTCTGCGTCTTGATCTCGCGCTATAGGTCGATGTAGGTATATGACCCAGTCATCTCCAGCGATCTTCTGCTTATTTTATCTTGAATACTTAATATTTGATATTTCATGCTTAGGCTTTGTTTCACGATATTAGGTCGGAGAGTATGTGCGTGAGTATGATTGTTAAAGTCTACCACGTCGGGATATGGAATAGACAGCAGTAGACTCTTTGCTATGGACATTGAAGCAATCACTTGACTACTGAGCTATTTAACATTTGGGGTTGCAGGTTAGAGTTACCGAGATCAAT
Source organism: Przewalskia tangutica (assembly GCA_029844215.1). Taxonomy (NCBI): domain Eukaryota; kingdom Viridiplantae; phylum Streptophyta; class Magnoliopsida; order Solanales; family Solanaceae; genus Przewalskia; species Przewalskia tangutica. The sequence goes on along the minus strand of JAQGDG010000198.1, from coordinate 257,973 downwards.
TATTCATGGTATCAGTGTCGGTCATTCTAATTTTTGTTACCGCAGATGTTGGGCCCCCGAAATAATTGGAATGGAATTACATTTCTTTGATAAATCGTGAGAGATGGATCTTGGAGTGCTTCAACATCATAACTTGTAAGGGTGAGAATAAGCGATAGTATGGAGCTCTACGACTTAACTTGCTATGTGTGCACTTCTAATTGTGAGATTGACTTTAAGCGCCACATGAACTACTGCATGTGTGTCTATTTACGGAGAAGCTTCCACGAGCGATCTGCGTCCCCTCTGTCCCAAGATCACATCTCTCCAGTTTTTCTTGAGTTTATCCGGATGTTTCAAGGACCAAAATAAAGTTACCAATACTTGGGAGTATCAAAGAAGTGTAATTACATGATAAATAAAACATTACGCAATGACAATAATGATAATAAAGCATACACAGCCAAATTACAGCGAGATTCATAAAGAAAGAATTTTTGAGAATCATCTTATTCTTCAGAAGGACAGAAAGGAAAATATTTAGATACATTATACTGAGATAGTTTTTAATGAGTTGGTCTTTGAATTACATTAACATCAGACTTATGTTTCAAAAAGCACAGAATACTGTCAAAAGAACTGAAGTACTAAATTGTAAATGAAGTATGACCTTCAACTACAGTTATTCTTGAACAGATTGGATAGGATATTTCTTTACCAATCAATCACAAATTAAGGTTATTGCTGATAGTAGTAATTTTGATTAACATAAGAGAAAGAATTACCATATCGTTGATCTCTTCCATCACCCACCATATCCATAGGGATTCCCAAAAGATAATCAGCCAGTACATTTCCCATATTTCATTGCTGCTATCTTCCGGTACTGTTTACATGGTTCCAATTTCTTCTCTGATTTTCACTTAGCTATGCAGGGCCAGTAACCAGAATAAAGCTCTCACATATATCCATAGATTCCAAAGCCTGAACCATAAGGAATTTGTTTGCAATTGCCTCCCATAATCATATCCATATTCCCCTATAGTCCCATTTCCAACTACAAAATCTTGATCTCGTTGAGGGATTCTGTTGGTTTTCAAGAATATCATCCTACTTGCAGAATGGCTTTTCCCCCCCAATAGTTCCATTTCCAACTACAAAATCTTGATCTTTTGAGGAGGTTCTATTGGTTTTTTTTTTTTCAAGAATGGCTTTTTCTTTCACACCATGTAAAGATTTTTGCTTATCTTTGACATGCATCTCCTTGTTTTGATCCTGAGGTTTTTCTACACTTATCGTCATGGTTGACATAGGGCGAATGATTTGATCCATACCGAAACCAAGAAGTCGATTAGGTTCAGGAATCGAGCGAGGATAACATATTTCATTAGAGGAAGAAGGGGTTTGCCATAGGTTTGAGCCATGTCATAGCCACCACCATAAGGGGTTGGATCATATTCTTCAAACACAGTGTCATCATGTTCTTTGGTTGAATTAGCACCCTTTTCATATTGGATAAGTTTTGGCTCAGTAGAGATTGTGTGCAGAGCAACAACTCTGGATGTATTTGAGTAGTAGTGTAGTAATTGTAATTAGTACTCTGCCCATAGGAAGAATATGATATTGAAGACTGAGTTGGAAAAGCATCATAATCATAAGGAACACTAAAATGAGAGTCCAATGGTACTCACCAGCATCACCATTAGTAGACATAGAAAGCCATCTACTGAACCTTTCTAAAATAATCTTGACTTTCTTTAGTTTATACTCTATAATATAAGGCCCTTTTAAAGATCGTAAATGGGATGAAATATAATGACCTATGAGGAAATCGGCCTATTTCTCCCGGATGCTTTCAGAGACAAAGGTCATAGGAGATACCGTCTGTGATATATGGATCTTCCCTCTGAAACCGTATCCAAGCTAGGAATTCATTCATATTGCTGGGCTGCTAGGATGACTGCAAATTTCGTGCTATAGAAAGCCATCTATTGTACCTTCAAATTCTGTGACTGATTATATGTGGAATTCATCCGAAGGCTGGAGATCTTGATGGTTTTATCTACTGTAAATCTGATGAATATGGTTATTAAGGTAATATAATTTCAGCTATCTGATAAATGGATACTGATATAGAAGAAAAGAACATGGGACTGTTTAGTGGTTTGGTTGAGGTAGTGCTATAATAGTGCAAGCAGATAAGAACATAGAAAGGGAAAGTGTGTGACTGTAGTGCACTTAGTCTATGAACAAAGACAAGCACGTCAAATTCACATGATTGATGATGGCTCACCTAAAAAACTTGGAAATGCTACTGGAGTGGGGTAATATTCAGAGCCACGTTGTGTTGCACCGATTACTTTACGGGTACGTATTGTGTATGTATGTGAGCAAGTACCTGATACGTGTATATCAATTTTATTGTTGCTCTTTAAAAGTATTTTGGAAGGATCTGCTACAAAATACCTACAAGTTTGTTATTCTGACACAAATACAAAGTATACACATGTAACATATAGAGTGACAAAGAACATGATCTTCACCAATGGAATTTAAAATAGAAGTAAATGCGAGAAGAAACTAAGTAAATTTAATACTACTATATATATGTAAAATAATTTTACTTTATTTTGGGTGAGAGGTTAATGAGGCATGCTTAGTTATATATATATATATATATAATTTTATAACGAAGAAGGTTGGCATGAGCCTCTTACCCAACTCCTTCCTGGGTGCTAAGTAAGTGTGAGAGGTGGTTGAGGACGAAAATATTTAGATTTCTCTTCTTTGGAAGCATGGGTGGGCCGCATGAAATCTCACTAATGGAAATATTCTGATCAAGATTTTATAAAACTCCTTTTCCTGGCTTTTATCTCTTCGGACCTATTAAAATGGGACTTGGCTACAGTTGCATATCTGATTTGGGTATATGCAAGTATTCCGTGAGAATATGGACAGCTTTTGGGCTAATTTAGTAGATGCTTTGAAGAACTTTTACAAGTGTTCAATATGAGTACTTCAAGACAACCGTTCCAAGGAATTTGATCCAATGGTAAGAGCACAACTCATGATGTGTTGATTATAAGTTGAGAAGGATAGAAGGTCGCGCCTTATCCACGAATTTTCGAACCTATGCGTCATTGTGAGTTATTCATCTAACATAACTTAGAACGTGAATCACCATTTCAAGTTGTCAGGTTTTTATTACCATTTGAATCAAGGCAAGCTCCAGAATTCCCTCCTTATTCCATAACCCCAACACCAGGTTCAGACCTCACCTTGCTAAATTCCCCAACAGGAAATGCATTTAGAAGTAGCAACATACAACATATTCAACCAAATTATTTATGTTAGAAGCAATAGAAGTTGACAATTTCACAACCTTCTCTTCATATTTATTCCCTTGATGTCTGGACATATTTTAGAAACAATGCAGACCAAGGCACATTTCATATCACATTTGGCTTAAATCCCTGCCTCACTGACCAGTTTTGCACAACCATAGTTCCATTACTGGAATTATACCATCAGTCAATTAACCATCCAATTTGTAGAGTTCAGTATATGAGATGGAACTTCATACAGTGTGGCCTACCTTGAAGGCAAGAGTACTGAGTGTTGCGGCATTTAGCATAAGTAACTAGTATTGACAACAAAACTATTTCAAAGCCAATTCCACTCAACATATAGGCATTAAACGTTGCACCATGTGCAAAATTAGTTTGTGAACCAAGAAATTTGAGGGCAACTCAAGGGAACAACATTATGCTGCTCCTTTTTTGTCATTCCTGATAAACATTTGTGCAGTTCACTAGCAAGTGACAATGCAAATAAACAAAAATTCTTAGGTGTCAGCTGCATTTCTTCCAATTAAGTTCCTATCTTCAGTATTTAAACTAAATGAATACTAATCATTTTAAAAACAAACTTCCTTCAGCTGCATCTCTATATTCCTGCATCATCTAACATGTAAGCTTTGCAATGTCAAGATATAAATGCACAACAGAAAAGCATAATCATCATAGCACACATTCAAACTTTGAACATAGAATAACCTGGTAAGGATCAAAATTACATACTGACACAGCTTTCTTTCTCAGTCTCGATAATGAAACCAGAAAGCTAGTCTAGAGGAAAGATAAAACAATGAATGCAGTCGGCCAAACTCCTAGACTAGCAGTGTATTCACATCTAACCTTTACGCACCAACATATCTTTGATAAAATGCCCACCAATACAAGGTTATTAATGATATATTGGCATTTCCAAATCACAATTCAACTCTAAGATCAGATAAAAACCTGCAAGGAAAATAGAACAATAGCAACAGAATGAACTTACTTGGCTCAACTAAATAAACAGTGGAATAGGGGAATAGTTTTCCTATAGAATAAATTTCAATACTTTCAGCACATGAAAAGGGAGATTATAAGGTTAAATGTATGCCAACCACAACAAATGGGATAAAACCGTGAGCTCTCTGTTTATTTAGTGGGTATCAAGAAGAGACTAATGCATCATTTGTTTGCACTTAATGAAGGTTTTAATCTTAAACATTTAGATCTTAGTCATTAAATCTTTTGTTTTTCAGACCTTAACCACTCTCTTGATTATTTAGTATCTTAACATCTAGCGTCTTAATACTAATAAAAACAAATGAGGCCTAAGGCACTTACAACACACCGTTATAGTTTTAGGAGGAAGACTCAGGAGCTGCTACTTGTCTTGTTCGTTCAGGAGGAGGACCATCTCTTCTTCTTACATATGCTTTACTCTTGCTTCTTGTTCTGTTAGACTGTTTGGGTTGGTAAGTAGGATACTGACAAGGGATTATTTCTCCGTTGATGTACTTATCTCCTGAAATAAGCTTGACATAGAAGTTATCTCAGTACATAATCACTAGTGAAATTGAGCTCAACAGCAGAAACTTCTAAAGAAATTGAACCTCCATAGTCCTTGTTCTTCACATCTATGTAAGAATCAGGCAGGACCCACAAAACTCAGGTAGACCTACAAACAAATACCCAATTAGGAAAATGAGCGAGTCAATGCCAGAACACTGGATGTTCAGCATCTCATATGTTGAAATTAGAACAGTTTAAACTCACCCTTAAATTTCTCTGGCGTTTCTTCAGATACAGTGCACTGAAATCCAGTGTGCGTGGTAGTACTAAAGGCATACATGTTTTCTTTGCCTCTTCCATACTAGTGAAATATTGATTAATAAGCAAAAGGCAAAACAGAAAAACTGCTGGTTAATAATAAAACAATCTATTCTGCTAGACCAATCCCAGCAAAATTTGATCAGTAATTACTTTGTCAATATCAACAAGTCTACCACCCTCTTAACTAATGCAACTTTTACAGCAGTAACCGAAACTTGTGTATACCTAGTAAACTGGATTTATTGATTAGCATAAGACTAATATTGTGCCTCATAATGAAATGGGCACTCGTATCCTCACCCAATAAAAACAGGCTTCAAGTGCTCGGATGGACTATGTTTGAGGTCTGCGAAGTGGACAATCTATGCTTAAAGATATCATCTTTTTCTATGACATAGGAACCCATGGCCGCTACCCTTATGCGAGAGTAAACCCAACTCTGTGCAATAGCTGCAAACCACAGGAGAGGTAACCCGCACTAGGCAAGCCCCGTGCGAAGAGCTCGACCCAGAAGGCAAAATCCCCTGCTATTATGAAAGTCTCATGCTCAACCAACTGAACCACCCTTGCAGATAAAAGATATCATCTTTGCTCACAGTTTACAAGTAATTAACAAGTTATTTTCAACAAGTAACTGTCACCACAAAGAACACAAGTTGGAATACACTCACCAAAGAAAAACTATCAGAAATATTCAAAATCATATCATTACATCTTCAGTAACTAATCGCCAAGTTAAAATCTTTCACTATAATACTCCAATAACTGATCCTACCATTCAACAAATTTAACCAAACGGTCATCAACCCAACAAATTAATATCCCCACCACCACCACACACACACACACACCAAATTAAAGCCCAAAAAAACTAGATATATTATGTGAACAATAACAATATATTTAAAAACTAACCTGCCAAGAACAGTGGCAAGGGTGTCAAGATAAGTATCAATCATTTGTTCTCTAGTAGGAGCAAGATCTTTAGGGAACTCCATGACAATCAGCCAATGGTTATAATCACAACCAGGTAACATAATAGTTTTCCTTTCATCACTGACACTACTGCTCCTCTTAGAAGAGTATTCCCCGTCAGAAATGGCTCTTACAACTGGCAATCTTGAACTTTTTCCAGGTGGAATTGAAGAGAGAGAGGTGATGGTAAAAGGGTATGAAAGAGATAGAAGAAAAGTAGGGGTTTTAGGGAGGTTTTGGTGTTGAGAGTTAGGGTTTAAGTTTTTGGGAAAAGGAGCAAGATTGAGAGCTGGCATGGCACTCATTGTGTGTGTGTGTAAAGAGGAAAATGAAGTGATAAGAAAGGGGGCTTGGATTTTAATATATACTAAGTGCATGTTTGGATTGGCTGGTACCAAAAGTAATTCTGGTTAGTGTGAAAATAGCAAAATTGATATATTTGGTTTGATTTTTGAGTTTTTTACAGTGTGAAGCTAAAATTTATAGTTTACGTAAGTGTTTCTGTCGAAGCATTTTCACAATTTATTTGATTTGAATTTTCATTTTTTTATTATCCTCTTTAATTTTTATCAACAAATATATTCACCTTCATTACCCTCTTTAAATATCTAAAAATAATTACTAAAAAAATCAAACATCTGACTTTCATTACTCTCTTTAAATGTCTAGAAATAATCACTAAAAAAATTCAAATATACAACTTTCATTACACTCTTTAAATATCTAGAAATAATTACTAAAAAATCAAATATATTACTAAGTATTCTGTTTTAATTAAAAACATATACTACTAAAGTTGACATTTGCTCATGTAATTGCATATTGGAACTTTAAACTACTCAAACATCTAACGTTGTCAGATTATCGAGGATTATCTTTCTCCTTTTACATTATCTTCTGAATACTCAGAATATTACTACTATAATACATTATATTTTAAACAAACAGAAATAAATATACTCAAATTGAAGTATCGAAAATTTTATTATTTTTAAAAATTATGCGAAGAGTGTTGCGCCTCCTCCCCAGTCGCGGCTCGCGGCGTGAAAAATCACTAGAACTTAGGCATCGCGGTTCCTTCCAGAAGAAGCGGTGCCGAACTCTAGTAGCTCTTTGAAATTAAGCGTGGTGCCTCCTTCCAAAGATCGATCCACGGGTTTTTAATGTAACTTCATCGAGAGATGGATCGCGTTCGAAATTAGTCATGATCAAATTATAGAGTACAAAAATTAGTATTGTAATAATATTTAAATACTATTTGCACTTTAAATTGGTATTGTAATAATATACTACTAATTAAGTACTATATTGCACTTTAAATTTTATTATCTATTTGTAATTTTTATTTACATACTTCCATTTATTAGTAATTTTTATTTATATGTATTGACTAAATGTCCATTTTGGTAATTCTACATTCAAAAACAACTTTGATCAAAACTATCCAAACGTTGATAACAATCATTTTACATTGTTGCATCGAACATAAATCACTTACAAGCACGTACGCGAAACACTTACGCCAGCGCTGATCAAGCAGGCCTACATCTTTGCTCTTTCAAAAATATCTTTTCACTCGAGGCCCTTGTTTTTTTATCGTTTTTTTCTTTTTTCGTGTTTTTGACGTGCGAGTGAGATTTGTGTAGCTATTATAATTGGAAACTTTACGTAGTGTAGAAATCATATGAGAGACATTTATATTTAATAAGGTTGTCGAGGCGGTGTTCGGACGGAGGCGGGTCGTGAGCGAGACTCGCGGCTTTGGTCGGGGCAGTCCTCGTGAACAACATTGAGATGTTTTTTTGAAATTAAGTGTCTAAAAAAAAAAACTCGACCCACTTGACACCGTGGGTGGGAGATTTGAGCAGTAGATGTCAGTTCGTCCCCACGTCTGCCTAAATCTCAATGTTGTTTTTGTGCCTCTTATATTATTTAATAGAAATATAATTTTTTATGTAATACAATTTCAAAATTGCAACTTTGTGGTGTTGTTCAAAAGTTACAAATCACGTAGTAAAATTACAATTAAAAAAATTACATATTTAAAAATACCACTTTCTAATTTCTTAGTGATATCGTGTAGTTCTTGGGTTGGAATTGGAAGTTGTTGGTTAAATTGGTCGGCGACTTCCGATTCCTCGGACAAGATTTCATTGTAGTTTTCATCGTGCTTCGTTGATCTACAGTTGGCCGCACTTTTACGCTACGCTCGTATCGATCTGGATAAAGCGTAATATCCAAGTTGTCTCCTACAATGAGTGTATGTGCTCTCTATTTGAAATCTTAGAGAAAAAGCGCTTTGAACGATGTTGATGGCGGCAGATGTTCAGCACGTCTCGGTCATCTTTGCTAGTATCGAAAATGTCTTCTCATTTTCCGCCCGATGTTAAGCAAGTCTTGGCGTCCTTTTCATTAAGAACTACTTGATGCGGTATAACACCTTGCGATACAAAAACATCAAACTCGCTAACTTGATTAGTAGTGGAACCGCTAAACATTCTATTTTCAAGGCTTTGATACTAGTAGCGAAGCATCACGTAGAAGGAGGAGAAGGATGAGAAGATGGTGTAGAAGTTTGTTGGTAATGCGTATATCGTCTTTGCATTCATCGTGTATGCTACAACTTCTTTTTAGTTGGTTCATTATGTGGTTGTTCATTTGGGCTTTTTGGAGTTAGAGTGGAAATCTTTATCTGATCGTAAATCGTTTAATGAGTGTTTTACAATCTATTTTAATAGTCAGTTTATCTGACACGATAATATAAATAGTGGGAATAGGGAGAAATAATTTTTTAAATTTGATAAACATTTTTAATAGATGCCTTATAAGATGTTTTTTTCCATATATTCAGTAAGTAACAAAAATATTAGAGCTATGTAAAATAACATAGTTGAAATAGTAGCATAATATATACTAGAAAATTCTTTAGTTGCTTGAAATTTTTTCTCTAAAAATCCAATAAGTTCTGAATTATTTCCCCAATCATTATCTACAAAGCATATCAATTGAATTTCGATTATGGGCGTTAAAAATAAAGTTATAGGTGATACATAATCGTAAGCAACAAGTAGTTGTTCATACAGAAAATTTCACCTAGTCACTAAGAAGGCGTTTTCTAAAAGATAATCCTGATCGTAACAAGTTTTTATATTCTTTTTCTTTATATTTTATTACTTCTAAAAATAAAATTTATAAGAAATTATATTTTATTAAGAATGCCTTAAAAAAGTGATAGACCGTCCTTTACAACTAAGTTATGAATATTACACGCACATTTTATATGAAAATGATTAGGAAAAGTTGGAGTAAATAGATCTTTTAAAGTCTCACACCATAATTATTAGAAGAAACATTATCTAGCATGTGATCATAATTTTATCGGTTATACCATAATAATCACAAACTTCATGAATATTTTGTGCAATAAAAGCTCGGTGTGAGTCATTTTAGCAGAAGTCAAAATGGCGAGCAGCGTATTTTGATTCTAAATTTGTTTTAAGGAGTCACCACCTAATTATTTTAAAGATTAATTAGGACATATACTTAGCAAAAATCTGCTAAAAATAACTCTAATTAATGATGCATGAAAACTTAATGAAATTCTAGGTAATGGTTCTTTATTATCCTAAAGAAAAGGAATTAGACATCCTTTAAGATCAGCTAATTTGCGGTTATCCGGTCAAACTTAGGCTTAATCAATGTATAAAATGAATATAAAGTTCAAGAAAAGAAGTTTACAAATGATTGCTTGAAGTATACATTCTCTATAAAATTTGCATGAAATTGTTTAAAAATGCATTAAAATGATTTTGTTTGAAAAGTGAATTTTTGCATGTAAAATTGATTTTGATAAAGATATGCATTTATGTGGCAAAAATATAGGTGTGAGCCTAAAATAGACTAGTGGGGATTTCCTATTTTTTAACTACCCTTTCTAATTTATTAATCCTAAGCCGACCTATTCTAAACATTTCAATAATTGTACAAGATTACATATTTAAAATACAATAAGAAAATAAAATGGCGAATTTTAAAGAGAGTATAAAAGATCGACAAAGATGGGGGACAATTTGTTTGGAATCTCAGAGGCGGATGATGCAAGGCAGCGGACATGGATGTGATGAGTCGTGGCGAGACTCTTGTTGCTCTCAATGCATTTCATGTAAAAGAAGAAAAGATAAGGAATTAGTATGTACCCCAAATTCATCAAATAATAGCTAAATATTGACAGAAAATTTAACACATTGGAACCATTTTGTTTTAAAGAAAATGACCCTAGGAGTCTAGGACAGTGATTTCCGGACAGGAAAATATGTTATTCCAAACATGCAGTTTCAGATTTTTATTAAAAGAAGACAAGAAGGCAGGCCCGAATATTCTAAGCAAAAGACTACAAGAAGAAACTCAGCCCAATATATAATGGGCCCAGTAAAACACATGCTCGCATTCATAAACATACGAGTTCACACCTAATATACACTTAGATATATTATTTCACACATATTTATGCAATGGCTGATATATACGTGATATCAGAATATTACCTGGTATACTGTGTATAATTAAGTGATATACTAGACTCGAGCCACAAATCAAAGGAAAAAAACCAGAAAATAAACTGCGGACAGGTCCACATACAAATGAATTTCGATTGTCATCTAGCCCAATACTAACAAGTAAATTCATGACTTGATGAGATACAAAATATACTAGCACGCTTCATGCAGACCACAAGAGAGAATTCAATTTACAAACGTTTAAGAGATGCCAAATGAATACCAGATTCTCACTTCAATTTCCTTATGGCAAGTTCAGATGGGGGAACATGCTCTTAAACTAGTCGAATGCATATATTTCAGCTAGAGACATGGGAGGGGAGATTTGGTATATCTCAAAGATCATATAAAGTTGAAAGAATGAAGAGGGATGACCAAAAATAGCTTAGTATGAGTCGTACATGTAATAACAAACCAAAAGATATATGCTAATGTGTTCAATCCCAGATTCTGAGCAGAAATGAACAAGTAGTGTGATATCCCATCCAATAACAATAAGTGGATAACTTAGCACCGAGGTTAACAAGTGATCATATGGGCCTTAAACTTATCGTGAAACTAATATAGGCAGGTAAGTGATTATTTAACTCAAACCATCAATAAATAACCTAAGGTAAACATGAATATCTTGCACAAGAACAACATACCATCATTTGTGGTTCAAAACAACACATGGATTCTAAAACATACAGTTTGGGACCTGGATACATAATTTCGACAGCAGTGAATTCATTTTCTTTCCCTAAATAATACCTATTCAAATCATATGCCAAGATTTCCCACTGATTTAAACCATTTCCAGTACCAAACCATATCCTTTATATGATCATGATTGTCGGTTAAATGAGAGACGCAAACCAGCAATAACTTAATACCGCACAAACTGATTCAAATATATATAAGATGGTACAAATGCTATCTAAAATGACCCAGCAGACAGATTCGTCACACAGCGATTTAGGAAATACTATAGTCTGATATGAGCAACATCTATATGAACAGACAAGGTAAGAGTACAGCCAAGTTAACAATCCTGCTGGACACAGGAAATAGCAACCATCACAAGGTATTTAATTAGCCAATATCTTAACCCTTCTCAGCAGGTGAGTACAATGAACATGAATCTATTCAGTGATTTAATAAGTATGTATAGACCTAGATTAACTAAAGCAGACCACTCCAACATCATGTTTAAGCATCGGAAGAAACAGTAGCATGAACAAAACTAGCTAAACACGATTAATCAGCAGAAAGCATGTCAAACACAGAAATGAACTAGAATCGAGAGGAAGTCAAATTTACCTTCTCCGGGTAGCGAACCGAGGCGTCGTCGATTCCGCTCGGAGATGTTGTGCGTCTGTGTGTGACTGAAAGGAACAAGGCTTAGATATTTTTGATTTTTCTGAGCAGAACTAAGAGCAAAATGTGGTCTTTGAGGTGGTTTTGAACAGAGGATATCTATTTTTTGATTGCGAATCCCTTGGAAGTAATAAAGATGCGAGTTTTGTTCTTCCTTTCAAACCAAGACTCAGAAATTACTCCTCCAAAATATGACCCAAAGGTTGTATTTATACTGACCTTTTGAACCCCCAACCCCTTCTTCCAACGGTTTGAATTTCGAAATAAAGAGGGCTTGATGGGAGACAGGTACGCTGCTGTCGAGGTTGTACAAGGGCGCATGGCTCGAGCTATAGGTGAAGGATAACAGAGTATGGGCGAAAATATGTAAAGGGTCTGGCATCCCGATTTTTAGGGGTAAAGGGGACGGATTTTCGGCTAAAAGGTGTGATGGGTGATGGTTCAAGGTATGGGGGTGTCAGGGGTGAAGTTCTGGTTCGATTTGGAAGATGATGGAACGATGAAGGGAGCTGGTTCTTCTGGTTTGGTCATGGCTGTTGGCTTTGGAGATGAAATCGACGGGAATTCCATTTGGTTGAGATTCGGTTGGGTGTTGAAGATAAGTGAGATGTGGGCCGGGTCGTGGAATTTCATTGGGCTGGACGGGAATGAGAATTAAAAGATGGTGAAGTTGGGCTTAGGAATTAAAATAAGGGGATGATTTATGGGTAGAGATTAAGAGTATAAAATATTGGGGATTAAATTAGTCTAATTAACTAGTCTAATTAACTAGTCCAATTAATTAAAATATGCTTCTTTGGTCCTAATTAATTTCAAAAGTGCACACACACATATATTACAGTATAAAATATTTAATATATGTATTTAGTTTAAGTAAAATATAATATTCATAAAAAATGCTTAATTTAGTAATTGGTAAAAAATATTAAGAGAAAATCAATTACCATACCGATGTCGATATATTAAAATTATTTTGCTTATATTAATTATAAAATGTAATACACGATATTTTAAGATTATGCGGTAATTAGTAAGAAATATTAAAATTACTTATATTTTGAGAATTTTCAAGATTAAGAAGCATAATGAAATTAATTAAAGATAACAAGACGATCTGAATAAAATGCGGTAAAGAGGGGATAAAATTGGGTGTCAACAATATATATATATTTATATGCTAAAATACGTTTTTGCATAGACCAATTATGATATATCCAATGACATGTTACAGTTAAATAATCATTGTCGTTAGTACTACGGCCTATATCAGAAGTGATAGATACTTTGCCAGGAAAATGATATAATGCATAACGTAAATATTGTTGATATTCATGTGCAAATTTAAAAACATCTCTCTTAATAGTTGATGCAGGAAAATCGTTAAGCGAGATTATCGTATCTCAAAACCGGGAGAGGAAGGAAATGCAAAGGCAAACCGCTTCGCGCGATTAATTTTGCTAATGATTCTCTATCTCCGTGTTTATCATATTTAGGACCTAAAATTTTCCCCGTCGTCGGGTTAATTTGACCATGTACTTGATCCATGATACTATGTGAACCTTGTCGACTCGAGGCGCGTTGGCGCGCGATTTGTAGCCTCGTATTCGTCCCACTTAGCTTTGTGAAAGCCTTGTACATGTCTTAATAAACCTCGTCCCAACTCGACCTTTTAGATTTTAAATTGATAAATATTTTTATAAATTTTACATCTAACTACTTGATTCTTTTTGTCCCTATCAAAAAATAATCATGCATGTGATTTTAATGGTCGTTGTGTGGGGCCTCATCTCATACTGGGAGAAATATGAGACATTGCAGTTTCAGGCTGAGACTCAGTTTGAGCCTGAGGTTGAGGTGCACTAGTGGGTGTGTCATCTAGATTATCGTCTAAATTAAAGTCTGGTTCAATTGCAGAATATATCTCATCATTTAATGGTACATCATTAAAAAAACAGTTTCATCTATATGAGTGTAATAAATCAAATCATCATGACTAGGAATATGATGACTAGAAGAAGTACACCTGCCTTTGTTACTCCTACTAGAAGAAGCGCATTACCTTAATCGTATATACAATTCCTTCCATTTTAATTAAATAAATAAATAATTAAAGATAATGAAACTAAGCGTGATAATTAAAATAAAGTAATAATAATAATTTAAAGAAGGAACGAAGGTACCAAACGCCGATGTAACGTCGACGTGTAATCGAGGTTGAAAATTAAAACTTTGGTCGATGGATGATCCTCAAGTTGGTTGTCAACTTCACTCTCAATTTTTGAACTTTGATATAAATTAGCAAATAAAATATAAAATTTAGTAAGCAATGTAAAGTTGTAGAGAGATATATAGAAAGAGACTAGAGATATGGTAGGAAGATTTGTTAAAAAAATAAAGTATTTATAGTTGAAAAATTGGGTTAAAGTGTAAATATACTAACTTAGGAGTTAAAAATAAACATGGGGTTTATGGGGTGGGGGCCAAATGACCGTTGGAACCGTTGTACAATGACCAAAATCTAAATTTGGCCATTGTCGCAACAGTTAATTTTGCAAAGGAGGAAGGGGCTCGGGACCGGGTCGGAGCGGGTCGAAGCGGGACGGCCCCGAGAGGGACGATCCCAGGTCCCGTCTCGATTTCGAATCGTGACACCGTAATTGTTTTTAGGGGGATCGAGGTAGAATTGGGTCGACTCAACCCACTGAACAACTCTAATATTTAGCAGTAACTATATTTTATTTTAATTATATTTAGTAATTAAATATTGTATTTCAATTACACCAGATAACTAATTCAAACCTTATGCCCAAATTCTTTCAATTATTTTTCTCTCATCTTTTACCATCTCGTCATCTTATCATTCTTATCCGCCGATTTTACGGCAACCGCGCTGACAAAACTCGTGCGCCGCGAAATCGGTCTCGCGCCTCGTCTCGGCCGCGAAATCGCTTGACAACATCCGCCTCTTTGCTGCTGGCAACCAGCGCTCGACCACCGCGCCTCCGTCTCGGCCGTCGCAAAACCACGATCCAGCGTCCTCCGCTACTCCTCGACCAAGCGTCGTCCAGCTTGCACTCCAGTCTTGTGACCAGCGCGGCCGAAACTCGGCGAACCACTAGATCTGCGCACCGCTCGCGTAGTCGTGCGTCTCTTGCTCCCGCGCTACGTCTTCGCCATCTTACTCCAATGAGTTTCAATTATCATTGCCAGCGCCGTCGGAAAGGAGTAGGTCGGTAAGGTCCATATCTGTCAGAAATAATGATTTCGGGTAACTTTCAGTGAATTGTGGCGATCGTTCCAACTGTCGTTGTCACATCGATCAGAAAATGAGTAGGTCGGTAAGGCCCAAATCTGACCGGAACAACCATTTTCGGTAACTTTCAGCGGACTAACGCGATCTCCGGTGACTTACAGTGGACCCCGATGATCTCCGACGTATTGTATTTCTCGTATCTCAAATCTTAGCTTATTTTATTTCTTGTATCTCAAATTTAAGCATATTTTATTTATTGTATCTAAGATATGAGTGTACCTTATTTCTTGTATCTTAGAGCTGCGTGTATTTTAGTGTAAAATTCTATATTTCTTTATGTATTTTTTTCCTGTATTTCGAATGAGATTTTTTAATACAATACAATGAATTTGAATACAACTGAATATCCTTATTTTTTTTTACATTTATGTTGTTTAAATACAACCGAATTTAGATATAATAAGTTGAATCTGATGTAAAAGTAAATTCTTATGAATACAATCAAATTGAATACAATGAAATATATATGAATTGGAATACAATGAATTTGAACACATGTATTGTAACTACTGAAATGTAATTAGCAAAAGTATAGCTATGCCAAAAACTTTTTATTTTTGTCTCCCTTTAGATATTTTGTGCAAAAATATTCTTGGTCATAAATTGTCCTGTATATAACTTGCTTTGTTTACAAATTATGTCACATGGAGTATGACTTTATTGTAAATTAGTAAATTTGTTCGTGCTTTGCGCGGTCATGAGAAATTCATTGAATTTACGAATTAATTTTCTAATTCTCAAAAATATATTATGATTTTAAACAAAAAAGAGACGAGAATGATAACCTCAGAGAGGACGTTTCATTAATTTTTTTTGGAAAGCTATCATCTACTCTGAAGTGAAAGTGAAGACATTCGTGTCATAAACATGAAAATAAGATTTAAACAACTTTAGAAGTTACAATAATCTATAGTTCAAGTTGAAGCTATCATCTACCTCACATTCTTGATAACTTTCAGTAGTAGAATTTCTTGAATTTCAAGTAGTGAATACTTTGGTAACTTTAAAAAGCATTCATTATAGAGAAGAGGAAGAGACAAAAATATTTAAAATAAGTAATTGAGTACAAATCATAGAGAATATGTGGCACATTTATAGTTCCTTCTCTATCAACATATTTCATCATCTTAATTCTTTGTTTAACGTGAAATCTGCATTGCTATCCAGAAGGTGTGTCTTGGGTAAGCCACGGTGGCGTAGTAGCGCAAACATGTCGATCGATTAAACCACAGCAAGTCGGTGTGATGACTCACGAAGCATGGCGGATCAAAGTGTTACCTTGGGATCTCGAACTTGTGTGACCAAGCTCTTCATACCCACCAAATGAGGATATCCATTCAGGGGATTCAAACCTGCGACTCTAGGGTCGAGGCAAGAATCTTTTAGGTGGAGCTCTTTAGATGTCATCTTAATTCTGAGTGTTCTTCATTTTGTGCTTATGATGTCATCCTCATGTGTACAACACTTCCAAATATTTGGGATGAAAATACCATGTTGATATGGTTTTAAGGTATCATAAATTTATACATTAAGTAATTAGGGGTTATGAATATAAAAGTTTTGAGAGTTATAATATTATTAATTAAGATTAGAAGTAATTATGATGGATGAAAAAGTGTGAGTTATGAAAATAAATTATTAAAATATAAATAACCGAGAAAAATGAAAGAAAAGACAAAAAAGGAGAAAAGATAAGTAGGAATGATGGTCATAGAGAGATGACACATCAACTTATCTATTACTAGGTTTAATATATATATATATATTGATTATTCATTAAAAGTACGCTGCCTTCATTGAAAAAATTTCTATCTTTTTTTATATCAAACAGTGAAACTGCAGGGGTATTCGTGAAGATAGTAAGACAGCGATATCACATCTGGTCTTATCAGGAAGAGAGCAAAGTCTTGGGGATTGACCGCGTTGCGAGCGTTTGAATTTTAAATCACCTTCTTTGCCATTTAGATGTGTCTAGGGACAGTTCTATCTTCTTTATTATTCTTATTTTCAGTAATCTCTAATGTATCATATTCTGATTCGAACTTAGAAACAGATTAAGACATCACAAAACTGATACAACCATTCATATTAAGAATGAATTGCCGAAAAATTATATGGCACAACGCAAGTACATAAGAATGTAAAAGGCATTTATATTGGAGTACCGTCACTTGCTAAAAGTTCATATTTTATAATTTGAAGTTTTATTGTTCAACAATGAATATTTCTTTCCTAAACTAGTTGAAAGAATTAATCTTGATTATTCTTATTGATAAAGACATATATATACAAGTTATAATAGGAAGATTTTTCCTATTATACTTCACATTCTATTCTATATGAAGACTAATCATACAATTATGGTAAGACTACAAGACTAATTACAATACAAATCTAATATACAAATATACCATAAATTATACTATACAGTTGGGCTCCTTTGGCCGAGGCCAATTGTTTAACACGCCATGATCATGGCGGAGTCTTGCGTCACGGTGAGGCGTCTAAAATCTTCAAAAGGAGAGAAGACATTTTGTAAAGATGTACGCAATTTGATATCTGGAAGGGACATATCGAGCGTGCTTGTCCTCACAGCTACGCTCTGCCGAACAAAATGAATATCCGTCTCTACATGTGTTTAGTCTTTGGCTTTGGCTGGATTACGAAAGGTAGATGACAACTTATATTATCCGTCTGATGAGTAGTCTTCTGAATAGAACAATGAAGCTCTAAAAGTAGATTACGTAACCAATATGACTCAGAAATCACATTGACTACCCCTCGATACCCGACCTCTACACTTGAGCATGATAGCGTGGACTAACGCTTGGCAGACCATGAGACCAAGTTATTACCTAAAAACATACAATTGCCAGACATAGACCGTCTGATGTCCGGAAAACCACCCCAATCAGCATCTATATAGGAGAAGTGTAGACGTCGACGAAGGATACAAATGCAAGCCATAATCAAGTGTTCCCTGAATGTACCTAAGAATGTGTTTGGTAGCGTTCGTATGTTGAATCACGGGACGTGCGTAAACAAACACATCTGTTGTGCGGCGTATGTAATATCGGTCAGTGAGCGTAAGATCTTGAAGAGGCGCGCGAAGACTACGATGGCGGTCGGATCGCCATGGGAGAGCGGTGCGGCCGAACGGGTTTAGTATCATTGGAGTAGAAGTGGACTTACGGGATGACATCGACCGTCTCGATGATCTGCTGCGTATTTCCTCGTGATAAGAACAAACTACATGTGAGTGGCGTGATCCCGAAAAATAACTCGATGAGCCCAGTCTTTCATGACAAACTCGAAGTGAGCATTGTCGTGATACCTCCATGAAACATCGGAAGAGAGATCGAGATAATATCGTCCACGTATAATAGTATATATGTCATGAAAGAACTGACGATATATGAATAATGAATTATCGGACTGCTTTGTGAGTGAACGATAGTCGAAACATAATCGACAAATCTCTTATACGAGCCATTGAAGGCGCTTAAGCCCGTCTGAGACTTCTTTAACAAGCATCGTGATTAGGATATCTAGTATCCTAAACCCCAGTGATCGTATCTGTTGTCTCGCGAAATCACCGTGTAGGAAAACATTCTCACGTCTAGGCGATGAATGGGTCGCGATTTTAAAAGAGCAGTGAGCACGTCACGAATGGTAGTAGCCAGCTTGACCAGCGGGCTAAATGTCTCGCACAATCCACATGACTGTTGAGTCTTACATCACTTTCTGAAGCGAACCTTAATTATTTTTATTGATGAAAGACATATATATACAAGTTCTGATAGGAAGAACATTTTCTATTCTCTTACAAATCACAATACATATGGAGACT
This sequence comes from Przewalskia tangutica, assembly GCA_029844215.1. Lineage (NCBI taxonomy): Eukaryota > Viridiplantae > Streptophyta > Magnoliopsida > Solanales > Solanaceae > Przewalskia > Przewalskia tangutica. The sequence continues at coordinate 238,776 of JAQGDG010000198.1, read as the reverse complement.
AATCATCTGATTATGGTAAGACTACAAGACTAATTACAATACAAGTCTAATATACAAGTCGAACTGAGAATTAGTGACGGAACCATGATTTTTACCAAGGGGTTTAAAATATGAAGAAGTAAATATACGATAAAGTAAAGGAGTTCAACATCTACTATATATACATAAAAATAATTTTAACCTTACATATATAATATAATCTTTTCTGAGGGTTCGGATGAACTCTGGAGCCTACCTAGCTCATTTGCTCAAAATCTAATATTTTTCCCGATGTCGGGGATATTTTGGCTACTTTAAAGTCAAGTGACAAAAATTAAATACCACCCGAAATAGGGACATTCTGCAAATATCATTTGCATTTTGTGATAGTCTTTGATTTTTGCCTCGAATAAAACTTATGCCTATTGGGGCGTATGTTCTTTAAGAAATACAACACAACTTGTGTTATATTCTTTAAAAAAACTTATGTCATCATGGACATAAGTTCTATTTGAGGTGGAAAAAATTAAAGACCAGCCCATTTGAAGGAAAAAAACGTGCAATTAATAGACCAAAAGCCGAATAATAATTGAAAATTTGTGCAAGTTTTTTCAGTATCACTTTATGTAACTACAAACTCTTTTTACACTAATAGAATAAACAAAACAAATTGAAAACGAAAAGAAAGAATTTAACATGGTGAAAAAGCTGGATTTTTTTAAATTTTAGTTTTAGTTTTCTCTATTTTATATCATTTTATAGTATTCATTTGATTTGATGGAGAAACTTAATTAAAGTGGCACAAAGAAATCATTTGGTAAAAATCCAGCATAATCGTATCAGGAATTAAATAGACTAACTTGATTCGTCAAGCCTTTGTTGCTCATTTGATTTGTAACAAACTTTGCTTAGCACACTTTAATAAATTACTGTTGTTTATAATTCCTTTAATTTAATCGCTTAATCAGACAGAATCTAATTAGTTTTACTTGGTAGTTCAACAGACTTCCTTGCTTGATGCGATTCAATCAATGTGTGGACAAATAACTAACATTAACAAATATGCAACACGCATAAACCAAAGGAATCTTGGCATAGTAGCCATGAAAAAACCTAAAATAATATACCGAGCTGGCGGCCGGGCTCAGACTTCCCTGAATGCTTGCTGGATTGGGCCTTTTCGGCTTCTTACCTTGTTGGATTGGGCCTTTTTCCTTCTTGTCCTCTTCCCTTCTTGTCCTTTTCTTCCTTTATTTTTCTATCTTCTACTATCAATTAAAAAGAAAGAATTGAATAAATACACGAAAGTAACTATCATCGAAAACTTAACAAACTAAAATACATCAACTACAAACTAATAAAATTAGTAAGTATACATTTATTAAATATAAATTATCGTTAATTATACATTTATTAAGCGCGTATATACTATAATGATACAATTTATCGATCACTGCATATGCTTGGTTGAGTGCATGCGCATGGCTTGCCAAATGTGGTTTACATGGCGGCGTGGTTTGCGAACTCTGCGTCGATCGGGGTTTACCCTGTGCGTACTCGAAGAGTAGCGGCTGATTCGCCGTCGACAAAAAAATGATACAATTTCTATACATAAGATACATTTTCTATACATATATAGAGTGATACATATTCTTTACAATAATGATCTTTGTTTCTATATGTATGATATATTTTCTATCGTGTGATACATTTGTTCTATCGTATCTGATGGTAATCGTATTACATATAATAATGTCAGTTTCTATCGTATGATACATTTCTATACATATCTGATAGTGATACATATTACATACAAAATGATATACTTTATATACATATGCTATTTTGCGATTCCGCGCATTGGAGCTGAGAGAGAAATAACGTAAAATCGAAATCGAATAAGTCGAGTCGCTTTTCGCCCCTTGCCTCGCCTTTTTGCACCTATCCTTCTTGCTTGCTTTCCGCAGCTCGGGGAGAAAGTTCCATAATTCCATTGTTGATAGATAGAAGGGAGAATGCCGCTTTAGAAAAGATAGACTTGATGACACAGAAAGAGTTGAACCTTCGCCAGGATGGTTCTTCCTTCCTCTGTGAATTCAATATCTGTCTCGCCTGCGAATCCTTATCCTGATCTGAGATTGCCTGCTATTTCTAACAGAAGCGATGAATATCGTGACTATTGGGATAACATATTCATATGCCTCTATCTTGAAATTAGTTGAAAAATGGCTAGAACTTGAATTATTTTGAAAAGGCTAAAAATGATTTTTAAGATACTTAGGCTATCGGGTGTCAATAGTTTCACCCGGTCGGCCATTTTTGTCATTTCCCCATTCTTTTACTCGGTTCATGGGCCTTTTTCGATTAATTAATTGATACCTAAATTCCTAAAGATATAGTTGTTTGTATTTAGCCATAAATTTTAAAATATGACACATGTCTCCATCGAAGCAAGAACTTGAGGAAAATGGAGTGAAAGAGAAATGGAGAGCAGCCAAATCCAAAATTGTTCACCCCATTTTTGTATAATATAGCTCCTTACTTTTTCTTTGAACACGTAACTGAAAGATATATTAATGCAATTTCTCATTGGTTTAATAGTGAGTTGGGATCTTATAGTTTTTAATTTTCCCAGGTGTAATAATTCATACGGTGTACTAATTAATTTGGTTTCCTTTTATTAGTGTCCTTGTGGTTGTGAATACTAAGTTACTCTAATTATGTTATAAAGAGTCACAATACGTGACATAATGTATAGAACTATGAGTCTTTTATGATTTTTAGTAGGCGTTTGACCATGAAAATCAAATATTTTCACTTTATTTAGAGTTTTGAAGTTGAAGTTGAAGATGAGTTGTGTTTGATTATAGTTTTTGCAAAGAAATTTTGGTTGTTTGAATGTACATAAGTGAAAATAACATTTTAGGTGTTTTCAAATTCAAAGTTGTATTTAGAATTTTCGTGACCAAGCTTTGATTTCAAATAATGTGGAAAAAAATTGTTCTTTTGTGGTCACTAGTGAAAGAAATAATCCATTGATTATTCTTATTGATTGAATGTATATATATATACAAGTACATCTAAATCTCTATTTTATTTGGAGACTAATCATACAATTATTGTAAGACTACAAGATTAATTAATATACAAGTGTAATATATAAAATATACCATAACTAATCTTACGGCTTGGATGATATGGGCTGCTCAAGGTCTCTCGGCTTTGGGCTTTTGACATATACTCAATATACATACCATATACATGTATATCATGTGTATATTATATATATATTTAACAACTAAAAACATTGAACAAAATTCATAAGAGCAGTTTAACTTCTCTTGGGAGTTAATTGGCATGTAGTTCTTTGGAAGTGGTAGCATTGACATTCCTTTTTCTTTTCCATTCATTTTCTTTTGGGATAAGGGATTTGATCACCTTAGAGTTTGACTAAAGGCAGATATATATATGCATAATCAATTTATTAGGACTAGGCAGCTTAAATATAATGACAATCTTTAAAGCTACGGACGTAAAATACTTTAGTCAGACATCAAATTCTTGTGAAGATATTAATTTGTCATACTTACCCTTTTAAAAAAACCATCCTAGAGAAGGGGAAAAAGGTAAAGTAAACATATATCATGTGTGTTCACCGACAAATATAAAACTTATAAGGTAGGAGATAATAATGAGCATTGGAGAAAATAAAAAAGAAAGGGGAAAAAGAGTAGGTCCAACTTTATCTCAACTCCATCATATAGTACAATAAAGCACTCTTGTAAACACTATTTTATCTCAACAACTGTGTTCCTTTTCATCCATAAATAGTACTGCACTATATATCTCAACTTTGTGATGTATTCCGTATGTCACGGCAAAGGAAAAAATAAAACAAAAAAGTACTGAATGGTTTTAGTTATAGTGTTAATAGTCTCCCATTGAATATGAAATGGAAATATGTCTTTCTTTATATTGAGCAGAGCGATCTTTCTTTCTGAAGATATTTTTAGGGTTGAGTTAGTAGAGATCGATTCTTTCTGAAAAGAATTGCATCCAAACAGATATAAGTTTTTCTTTTTTTTAAAAAGATTCATAAAATGAGCTCAAGTTATTATTCAATGAACCGGTCTATCAGGAATCAGATTAAGGGTTAATATACACATGAGATAGCGAGTTGGTGTTGATGAAGCGCGGGGCCATGAGTCGCGAGTTGATCCCTGCATCGCCTTTTTGGTTGGCGCATCGTGACTGCCAAGTGTGTTTAATCGGTGGCGTGATTTGCGGTATTGCGTCGGCCGGGATTTCATGCGTCTTCGAAGAAGTAGCGGTGAGTTCGTCAAAAAAAAGAAGAAAAGATTAAGGGTTAATACAACACCACATATATATTGTTAAATTAGGAAGCTTATTACTCATATTATCAATAACCAAATCATTTCTACTAAAAATGAAAAGACAAAGGTGCAGAAACAATTGTTGAATGTGAAAATTAAAATGATGGGATTTGTTATTGGAACTAAGTGCTCATGTGAACACCATAGGACGAAAGGGAGTGGCACATAAGATAAATTTCTTCAAAAAATATTAATGATTTGGCCATTGATGTGCAGAATGGGATGACTCTAAAGAGTAAAGAGAAGGTTCTATAATTGTATTCTATCTACGAGTAAACCCCACTAAAAAAGGTACCCTAGTTTGTCCACAATTTATAAGTCCACAAGTCAAATAATTATCATTCTATATAGTCTTTTGAAAAATTAAAAATTCCTAGTTGGTGGAAATCGCGTTTACAAAATTCAAATGATAAATAAAAGTCAAATCTTTTTGAAAGAGGATAAAGGGAGAGGCGTAGAGCCTAATCCCATAATTGCATTTGGCTATATTTGTTGGAATAATTTAAAGTGTAGTATGTTTTAAGAGAGTAGGTGAGGATTCAAAAAAAAAGGTGACGAGGTTAGCTATAACGCTGACGAGGGTTGATACTCTTAATTGTTTTTGTGAAAGCATGTTACTTCTTCCATCCCACAAGAAATCACGAGGTTAGGAGAAGGGTGATACATCTAATATTCGCTCTATCGAATTACTATTTCTTAATTTTTAAAAATATAAATTTACATAATTAGATATATAAATATTATAAATCACATTTTTATAATGATAAATATTAAAATTTTGCAAATGATATGGGCTGATAAGTTAGTAGATCTCTCTCAGACTACATAAATAGCTCATGTATTTCTTGGCTACTTTTGAACTATGATATATTCTTATTAGTTTAAAATTTTATATGCTAATCATTGACCCATATGATATTAACTTACTTTTTTGGAAAAAAAGTCGGGGTCTTTAACATTTTTTGTTAGGCGATTAAAGAGTTTTTCACCCTTTAGCTGTAACCGTTTATAACCATTATTTGTGTATACTCAATGTATAATAATTGCATATTATATAGATTTGGTGTATAATGTATATACAACAAGTACACAGAGATTCTATCAACTCAAAATTTATAAAAATTAGGATTGTTTTATATGGACTTTGTTGGATTGTTTGTGTAATGTAAAATGTTCAAAAAATCCTTTGGATGCAGGCACATAAGGGTAGCTTGCTGCCCGGCCCTTACTGCACAACTTTGGTGTTCATTATAGCCCTCACTATACAGGCTCATCTGAGAGAAAAGTTATAACTTAACTACTTTAATGTGAACAAAAAATGGTTAGTGACAGGGTCATCTCAAACATTTTGGGGCTCTGTTCTAATTCATAAAAGTAAGCCCTTAATTGAATTAAGACCTGCGAATTATGTGTTTCTGATGAAATTACATTATCTTCTTAATAAAAAATGAAAAAGAACAAATTTTTCGTTTTTGGGAGGACTCTGTGCGGTGAGTGCATAAATGCCCAGTCTAAGCGGTCTTGATTAGTGATTTTATAATTATAGTGGATAAAATTCACCATATCATACAGCTCAACATAGATATGAACTACTCCCTCTTTTACATTTATGTGACACTTACTATTTAAAGAATCAAAAGCATTTCTCTTTAACTACTATCAACTTTTTAAACAAAAATATTTTAAATTCTTACCTATGTTGACATAGTAATTTGCAAATATTTTTAAATATATAAATTTTGTTTCAAAAGCTATAAAAAAATTATACCTCAATTCAAACAAAAATTAGTATCTTAATTTGATTATCGTACTCCTAATCCCTTCAAATAAAATGAAGGTTGAAGTTTCAATTAATCATTGATGAGTGAAAAAGAAGAACAATTCTGGTGATAATCCAGCAGAATTACATGAGGAAATGACCTAACTTGATTTGTCAACCCTTTATACTCCATTCTCCTAAAAAGCACACCCGAATGACTTGTAAAACGCTTTGCAAAGACTCTTTCCAGAAGGATGACTAAATCCTACTTTTACTTCATTTGTTTAAGTAGCTTTCTTTCTTGGGAGCAATTTGCGAAATCATACGCGGTACGTCATCGATCAGATAGAGATTGGTGGAGGAAGGTAAATCGTAGTCTTCGTATTTGCATTGGTGGGCGCGGTGTCTGGTCGCGAGAGTCATCGCCAAGAAGAAATGAACTCATTTGCTGCGAATTTTCGAACATTCTGCAGGAGCGATCTCATCGTACAGGCAGTGAAATTCTGTAAATGCGGGTAAGTAGCTTTCTTTCTTGATAAGAATTTCTTTATATATATATATATATGTTGAAAGGCCTTATTCAATTGACTAATTAATTAGTAATACCTAATTCGTAAAGATAGACTTGTTGAGATTTTTAATGGTGTCCTCTTTGTATATTCAAGACAACCTGTTGCTTGCCCTAATATCATGCATGAAAATTATTTTCATGAAAAGTAAACCTTAGTTTTTCTTTGAATATGTAACTGAATTATTAATTAAAGCAATTTATCATTGGATTGTAGCCCTTGGTTTAATAGTGAGTTGGGATCTTATTATTTTTTGTAATATTTAATTAGCTATAGTAATTCATACTCCGTAATTAACTTGGGCTATCCATAAATTAATGTCCGTGTGGTTGCACAGGGTCTTAAAGCATGACGTAATAAGGGTTCATTTGATTAATGAATTATTTATGAATATTCTTTGAATCCTATTTGTTCCTTTTTAAGCCGTCACAAGAAATTATGTTAAACCAAATTCATAAGAGCAGTTTAATTAACTTCCTTTAGTAGTTGCTTGGCATGTAGTTCTTGGAGATGATAACTATGACATTTTATTTGGATAAGGGATTTGATCACGTTATTGGAAAATTTTCATTAATTAAAAGACAATATATACACTTTATATATTTTCATAATAGGAAAATTCTATTTCTATTCTACTCCTAAAACCTTATTCTATTTGGAAACTAACTATACAATTATGGTAAGTATACAAGACTAATTAAAGTACAAGAATAATACACATTATATACAAAATCTTGTCCAACCGTGTGGGCCTGCTACAGTAACCAAGACCAATATCCATCCGATATACACGTGTATATTGTGTATATCAGATGTATATTTAACACACACCAGCAGTTTATGTCACGCCCCGACTTTTCTCAAGTCTTGACAGGCGTGATGGAACTGGATAACTATCTCTTTCAGAGCACCGTCTAACTTTCCTTTTTTTTTTTAGACATGTATTTAAATGCGGAAATAGTAACAATAATAGAAGTAAAGAAACTTTTTATGAATTTAATTAAAACACAACGCGAACACATGCTCGTGCAAATATTGTTTCATCCTAGACATAATGACAGTGATTATTCCAAGTTTGAAAGGAGATAACTGACGGGCGTTTCTCGAGATCTTGAACCTTTATTACATTATAAACATGACAAGTACCAAGTCAAAGCGATGGATTTGATACGTGAAGAAATTTGGGGCGATCGCTAGCCTTGGTGTGGAGCCTTTACATCACGCTTTTACGAAATATGTTAAATAAAGTCATACCGTCACAATTTGGTGAGAATCTTACCTGTGATTCAAAGTAACCTCACGATATTCTAAATGCGATCACATTATAACATAATAAGCGTGTTGCAAAAATGTATTAGGTTACAACAATTTTTTTATTTAACTAATAACTGTTTGATTCATACCACATTAAGGTATTATCTGCGTTTACATATTTGTTAAGGCGTTACGATCAAATCGTTTACCAATTTGTGAACACGTATTTCACTTTACATATTTGTTAGGGCGTATTGCGATCAAATGCATTTACCAACTTGTGAACACGTATTCACTTTACATATTTGTTCCGTGATTTACCAATTTGTGAACACGTATTCACTTTATATTTTTCAGAAGGTCAAATAAATAATATTCTATTTTTCTTTTACATTATGTATGTCGTACTTGTAATAGTTATAACTCTTTAACCGTAACTTTAACTAAGATGTTTCTTACGCTGAAACGAAAGTATCTGAGGAACTTTCACTATACAAATTTCGGTTGAAACTACTTTGGGTCACTAGCACAAATTTATCCACTTGACCACGTGAAATTTGATTCGCGAATTTTTATTAACAGGACCAAATTTTAAAATAGTCATAACTTCTAATTCGTAAGCGTTCGAGCCGTAAAATCTCAAAGCGATGATAACAGGAGTTATCGTCCTATGTGAACCATCCATTCATATTCTGTACCATTTGATACACTTTTCCACTTTTATATCTTGCTTTCCGGATTAGATGGATCAGGGCCGAAATTTCAAACTACAATAACTCTCGACCCGTAACTCTGTTTTATCACGATTTGGCTCAATCTGACCTTCACATATAGATGTATAATACTTTCAAATTTCACCAAATTCTAACAAGTTAACCTAGTTAAAACCGGTTGTAAAGTTACTTCCGAGTTTTAGTCAAGCCGAGGCAGAAAATTTAAACAGCGATAACTCCCAACCCGTAAGTCAGATAGACCTCCGTAAGGTCTCAAGATGTCAACAACAGGGAAATATAGAACTTTCATTTATCACAAATTTTCAGATTCTTTACCGAATTGTATAGTTAAACGTTTTTGTGTTCTACCTTTCCTGGTTCCCGTCAATCCGAGGCAGAAACTTCAAACTATGATAAATCTTAAACCGTAAGTCCGTTTCATCTCTTATTTGGCTCAGTATGATCATAACAGAGAGGTGTATAACACTTCCAAATCTCACTCAATTCTAACAGGTATAACTTAGTTAAAACAGTTCATAAAATTCATGACTCAACTAGTTGTATAAACAATCAAAAGTTCATGATTTCTTTTCAACACCCAATTAATATTCTAACACGTATTGAACTTAAAATAAAGACATCACTAAGAATTTATGACTGAGAAAACTCACCTTGTAAGAGTGAAAATTATTGTTGTTCGGTTGCTAAAAGTGACCCTTGCTCCCTAATATTTTTATTCTTGTTCTTCTTGATATTTTTCCAGATTTGTTTTCTTCTTGTTCACTTGTTTTTTTTTCTCTGATTTTCTATCCTCTGTGGTAGGTACTTTGTTTGTGTATAAGTAAGGGTGTTTGTATAACCTATGAGAGGTGGAAGGACAAGGGATTGAGGGGAATTAATAGGAATTAAGGGGACGGGGGACGTGCAATGATGCCCCCATTTAGGAATGTCAAAGGATAGGATCTGGACCGGATCCTACTAGATCCAGATCCATTTTTCATACATGTATCCAGATCCGGATCCAGCGGATCCATAAAAGTCAGATTCAAATCCAGATCCTTCGGATCCACCGGGTCCACGGATCGGATCTGGATCTCGTAGAAACTTGCGTCTGGATTTTTTGACTTCGATTCTTGTTCAATTTTTCTCAAATTCAAACTCTAGAAAGCCATTGAATCTGAAATGATCAACTGCGCAAAATTGAATTTGAGATTTTTTTTTCGACAGTTAACAAATCTGACACTTCAAAGACTAGCAAGTTACAATTTACTAGCCCGGTAACTTTAATATTTTGTCAGTACTTCATTTAATAAGGTAAGCTTTGAAGCTGGTCATTCTACTATACTATGATTGCGTCGGCCGATATGGTTTGGTTAACATATTAGAAAGTAGGACTATAATGATAAAATAAATTCTAATGTTAAAAAGGCTATAGAGCGTGTGTTGATCTTTAAAGGGCTACAGAAAAGTGTACTTTGATTGCTGAAAAGTTCATATGAACATGTTCTGAGAAAAAAGAAAACTATTTATAACTGAAATTTAATAATCATTGGACTAGTCTTATCGATTTATAAATGTATAATTTATTTAATAAAAAATGGATCCACGGGTCGGATCTGGACCAGATCTCAAAGACAAGATCCAGATTCAGATCCGATCCGTCATAAACGGATCCGGGTCCGATCCGGATCCGTCGGGTCCAAATTTTGAAGATCCATATCCTATAAAATGCATCTGGATCCACCGGATCCGGACCGGGTCCAGAATCCGTTGTCATCTCTACCCCCATTACTACACTTTACTTTTTATCTTATTATGACATACGATGCCCTTTACTTGTTTTTTTTGTTCTCTCTTTTTCTTATTTTTTTTATTTTCTCTTATATTTTTTTTGAAACACAAGAAACTATATTTTTTTCGGATTTTACATTCTCTCCTGCTTAAGCAACATTCGTTCTCGAATGTGAATAATGTCGTAACATAATCACATGAACCTGATAATTATTATTATTATAACAATAATTTGGGACTTCACATTCTCGCCTTAGCAACATTCGTCCTCAAATGTGAATAAAGTCGTACCGTAGGCATATAGACACGCATAAATAGCACGTATGAAGTCTTATGTAACACATTTTTATTACCTTATTCAAGAGGAATGAGTATTTGACTTTCATCGCGTCTTGACCCCGGTGGAGTGATTCCTCCATAGGACCTTCACGGAAGCAATATCTTTATTTTTAAGGCGCCGAACCTTCCTGTCAAGTATTCCTACCAGAACTTATTCACATTGAAGCTCTTCATTAAGAACTATCTCATGAGGAAAGATGACGTGACTCGGATCGTGCAAGTATTTTCGTAAAATTGACACATGAAATACCGGATGCACTGCTTTCAGCTCTTGTGGAAGTGCTAGTTCGTAAGCCACATTTCTCACTCTTCGCAAGATCTCAGATGGCCCACTAAACCTTGGGCTCAATTTCCCTTTCTTACCAAAACACATCACTCCCTTCATTGGGGACACTTTTAAAAATACTTTCTCCCCCTCTTGAAATTCGAGATCTCTTTTGCGATGATCCTCATACGACTTGTGACGGCTATGAGCTGTTTTGATCTTTTCCCGAATCATCTGCACCTTATCGTTTATTTCTTGAATGACTTCGGGTCCGAACAGTTGCGTCTCACCCACCTCGAACCATCCAAGTGGGGATCTACATTTCCGTCCATATAATGCTTCAAACGGGGCAATTTGTATGATAGAGTGAAAACTTAGACAAACTCAATTAGACACAGATGGTCCAACCAGCTGCCCTGAAAATCTAGCACACAAGATCGTAACATGTCCTCAAGTGTTTGAATTGTTCGCTCAGCTTGCCCATCTGTTTGCGGGTGGAAAGCCGTGCTTAACTTAACTTTTGTTCCGAGACTCTGCTGAAAACTTTGCCAAAAGTGTGAGGTGAACTGGGAACCCCTATCCAAAATAATTTGTAATGGAATTTCGTGTAACCGCACAATTTCCTTCAAATAAATATGTGTGTCTTGTGTGGCGATCGTAATCTTAATATGAAATGGTGACTTTGTAAGTCGATCAGCAATCACTAGATAGAATCATACCTTCTCGAGTTTTGGTAGACTAGTTACAAAATCCATATGAATCACCTCCCATTTCCACGGGGACACGATGTCTGATGTAGTCGCGAGTTTTGATGTTCGAACTTTCACTGTTGATATGTAAGACATCTTACGACAAACTCCATGATATCTTTCTTCATTCTGTCCCACCAGTAAATTACCTTGAGGTCTTGATACATTTTCGTTGACCCTAGATGAATGAAATATCTTGTGTTGTGACCCCCATCTAAGATCTTCCTCCTTAGATCCCTTACCTTAGGAACACATAACCTACCCTTATCAGAAGAATGCGTCATTCTCTGCAATGTAGCGTGAAGGTTTTCCATGTTGAATCGTCTCAGAAATCTAATAAATTTCATGTCCTCAAACTGACTTTCTTTTATTTCTGAAGCTAAGGCAAACTGCGAGGTATTATGTACCACCACCCTACCTTCACCGACCTCAGTTAAACTAACCCCGAGGTTTCCCAATTTTTGTACCTCACGAACAATACCTCTCTTTTGTACCACCAAGTAGGCCAAGCTGCCCATTGATCTCCTACTAAGTAGCCTTTCCAGGATGGTAAAGAATGCTAAGGTCATAATCTTTAAGCAACTCGAGATTCAAATCCTTTTGCATGGTTATGTATTGTAAACTCTTATGATCTGTAAATATATCCACATCCGCACCATACAAATAGTGTCTCCGTATTCGTAAGGCAAACACTCTGTGACGATTCAAGTCATGAGTTAGATAGTTCTTCGTGTATATTGATTGTCGGGATGCGTATGCAATCACTTTTCCAAAGCGTCAAGACACATCCTAACCTACCCGGAGGCGTCGCGATAGGCGTGAACCATTGTCCCGATGGTAAGGTTGGGGCAGTGCGATAGTCGATAATCCCTTTAGTTTACGAAAACTTACTTCATGCTTACTACCGCGATTTAACCGCTTTACGAGTCAAGGTTAAGGAGCGTGAAGACTAGAAAAGCCTTTTACAAATATTCGATAATACCTAGCTAAACCAAAGAAACTTCTAACTTACATCGGTGGTCGGTTTGGCGATTCTTCACTTACATCTTTTGGGGTCTACCATAATTCCCTCCAACCAAAATTCACACTTTGAAAATTTAGCATATAATTTCTCCTGTTTTAAGACTTGAAGCACTACCCTAATATGCTCTTCATGTTCTTCAACACTCTTGCTGTAAATTAGGATATCATCTATGAACACAATCACGACAAATCTACGAAAGATTTGAAGATTCTGTTCATTAGATCCTTAAAAGCTGTTGGGGCATTGGTTAACCCAAAAGACATGACCAAAAATTCATAATGGCCATATCGGGTTTTAAAAGTTGTTTTGGATATATCATCCGAATTTATTTTCAGCTGATGATATTCCGAACGGAGGTCAATTTTGGAAAAATAGCTAGCTCATTGAAGTTGGTCAAAAAGATCATCGGTTCTTGGTAAGAGGTATAGGTTCTTGATCGTGACCTTATTGAGTTGCCGATAATCGATGCACATTCGGAGCGATCCATCTTTCTTCTTCACAAAAAGGGCCAGGTGCGCTGAGAAACACTAGGCCTTATAAAGCCTTTATCTAGAAGATCATTCAACTGTTCTCTTAACTCCCTCAATTCAGCCGGGGACATTCGATATAGAGGAATAGAAATGGGCCTTTTACCCGGAATTAACTCTATATCAAACTCCACTTCTCTATCCGGAGGAAGGCCTGGAAGATCTCCAGGGAAAACCTCCGGAAAATTTCAAACAATAGGAACATCATGAACTTCGGGAGATTTCTTTTGGGTATCCATTATACTAGCCATTTATGTGTACTCCACTCCTTGACTTCTTAATAACTTTTGAGCCATAAGGTAGGAAATAAGTGATGAGGATATTCCAATCCTACCGCTTTATAACAATCTCGGTTTCAGAAAGATAATTTCACTATCTTTCGTAAACGATCTAACATGGCATAACATCGCGACAACGATTGATCGCGCGATTTAATGCACACACTTTCTTATGAAGTGCGTTATCGTGACAAGTAATATAGTCTAGGTAAGACCGAATATCGTCTCGAGATTAGTGTTCAAGTACGATTATCTATCTTTTGTTATCTATTTGGTAGATATTTGAGTTTGTTGATTATACTAGCGATTATAAATACTAATTAACTATGTGTTTACTTGAGTAGTGATGGAAATAGGGTTTCCAAGTCTCTCGACTATCCGCTTATATTACTTATTAATCTGATAAATTATGATTCTTCTTCTTTTGGAGCTATCGGGTTTACTAATTAGTTTTATACTCAGTTAAGGCTATATAAACAATCAACGCGAGTAGCGCTCCTTTCTACCTTTCGGTGATAAGGATGACTCTATAGGAGGATTAAGAACAAAAATCTAGTTAAACGTCACACACCATGCGTGATATTAGGTGTTTAAACCTCTATTAATGCTACACAAGTAATTGAGGTATTTTAAATCCCAATCAGACCTATGTCTACACTTACAACATAGTCACAACCTCATATTTCGAAGTTTGATTGAAATCATATAAATAATGATAATTAGTGATCGATTAATTACCAAGCATTGAAAGCGATTATTGGGTAAATCTCGACAATAAGAATAAAACCATAAACACGTCAATTCATAACATAAGTTTCAAGTGATTTGACATGGAAAGCCTATAATAGAATTAGTTCTAGTGGTTGACATGAGAACTAATTGATATCAACAATAAAGCGAAAGTAAAGTAAAGTAAAGAAAAGAAAATTACTAAGTAAAGGTCTCGATCTTGACTCGAAGTCTTGTGTTTGTGCGAAAGGGAACCATAAAAGCGCCTAGGGTTCTCTTTTATAGCCTCGAGCCGCCTTAAGGTTTTCCGCCGGGCTGGCCTATAATTCATCAAAAACTGATTTTTCCAGCGTTGGCGCGCGACCTGCTATCGGTAGCTTACTGCGTTGTTACGGTCACGCGATTTTAATCTTTCGATGCTACAAATGGTAACTTAATAATCTTTCCCAAATCACAGGATTGACAAAGTGGAGTACTACGCGTACCCTTACAAGAAATAAACTTATGTCTATCTAAAGAAGATAAAATCGATGACCCCGGATGACCTAGACGAGCATGCCACAAGAAAGGAGCAAGAGCTGCAAAAGTGGAGGGCATAGCTTGACGCGAGACACTGAGACTTGGAGTGATTGGATAAAAATCACCCCTACTGTTGTACCTCATGAGATGACTCCCGATCTTGAAAAACTTCACAGAAAACCCAAACGGATCAAAATTAATAGAAACCCAATTATCGGTGGTGAATTTACGGACATACACCAAATTCTTAATCAATTTTGGGGCATGAAGGGTATGTTTCAGGACAAGAGGTGGATGAGGAGGAGACAAAGTTTTATGACCATAACACTTAATTGGAACAGAATTGCCATTACAAATAGTTATACCACGATTAGTGCTCAAATTGGAATAAGATGAGAGAGTACCTTCATCGGATGTCATGTGTGTAGTGGCGTCGGTGTCCATATACCAATTAGGGTCTGGTTGAGGCAAGCCAAGTGTGTGCATCATTGCCGATGTCGATGCAGTGGGGCCCGGCTGCGTAGTGGGCTTTGATGGGCGTGACCAGTATATTGAGCTATTGTTGTTGCCCGTCTGATGCGAAACACGAATCGACAGGTAGAAGGTGGGTCGCGGTGCCTGTGTCGGCGGCGCCACGGTCTTTGTAATATGCCGATGGTAATTTGTTAGGTCTTTGGGACCTTGTCACATCCATGGGGACTGTGGGCTCGAAGCTATTGTTATTCTTTGTCGGTTGCCCCGTTGTTAACGCCACGATTCTTGACATTATTCTTCCGATTCTGGCCCTTCTTACCACTCCCGTTGTTGTGATTTTGAGTCACGTTGGCTAGATTTGAAGGAGAAAAATTGGAAGTCGTCATCATGACGACAGGGTTAGCCCCAATTGCCACTTTCTTAGCTAACCCAACTTCCTCCAAAGTAAGCATAGAACGAGCTTGATAAAATTCTGGCAGGGGGTTACTCGGCGAATAGCAAAGCAACACCGCTAAAAGCCTCGTGACTGCGACTATCTGAAGAACTAGGCGACTTTGAAACATGAGAACCAGCGTTGCGAGTTGGTGCATCGGGTCGCGAGGCGTTTGCAATAAGAAGAAACGTTTGGAAAACTCGCCATAACCACCTGGGAGAATTCCTGCTCAAGGATAACAATTCGAGAATGATTGTTATCTTGGAATATATCTCGCAATCGATCCCACGCCGCCATAGCTGTGGAATTGGTTTCCATAATCGTATGTAAAAGATCCAAGGAGATAGTGACATAAATCCACTGAAGAACCTTGGCATCAAGCATGACCCATAATTCTGGATCTGTTTCTTTAGTGGGCACAACCGTCGTAGAAGTACCCTCATTTTGAGGAGAAGGAGGAATGATGTGGTGGAGGACTTTATGTGCCAAAGCATGAATCTTAAATAATTTCGCCCACGTGTCATATTGAATGTTTTCTAAGTCAAGAACGATAGAAAGAACACTCTTGATATTAGAAACTGTGAGGGCAGGGTGAAAAGTGTTATTATCAGCCATAATGAATAGAATAACAAGATTCAGAGAAGAGAATTTGTGAGAGAAAATACTCGATTTTTGTGAAAGAAGAAGAACAAGAAAATCGAGAATTTTCAGGACAAAATTTCGAGAAGAAGAAGAAATTTTTGAGGAAGCGACGGGAGTAAAGAGAGCGCAGACTCTTGATATCGTGAAAGAAATAATCTCTTGATTATTTTTATTGATAAAAAACGTATATATCTGATTCTGAAGGGAAATTATTTTAAAATTTACATTCTAAATCATTACATTTGGAGACTTTGCGAATGGGCCACTGACTTTGAACTTGGACCGAAGGCCCACTGCACTGCTTAACACTGACATCATATTCTTGGAAAGATGTTTCTCCTAATTTCACATACATGCTACAATTTTATATTTTTGTGTCTTTCTTTCAATTCTTTCATTTATATCCAATCATTTGGGTGGTCAAATTAGTAAATGAATCCACCTAACCTACTCAAGGTAGCTAGGGAGGATTAATCACCTGCTCATATATTAGCTGAATTCTTTTTTATTCGTCCAATTGAAAACATCTAAATATTGGCTTGATTTGAATTAAATATGTAAGGATCTTTACACAAATATCCGAATGAGTTTACTGTATACTTTTCCTCGATGTTATACATAGATATATCCTGATTATATACATTTATATGCATATTACGAATGAATTATACATCAGAGGACTATTTTTATTTAAGTGGTTGTGTGAACGACTATTTAGGTTAATTCTTCAAATAGGTAGTTCTAATTGACTCACGATAAATATTTTTAATATACTCTTTTTATATATTTGTAGTCATAATAAAAAAATAAAAAAATATAATAAAACAAACAAAAAGTAAGACTTGCTAATAGCGGGGCAACTTGGACTATGACTCATTGTTTATCCCGTCTTGATCCAATTCATCTCAGTCTAAGTGATCTTTAGGAGAAAATTACACCTAATAACCTTGAAAATGGGTGGTCAAAAGTAGAACTTGAAGTTTTTCCCATGAAGCAAGCGAGGTCAAAAGTTTAAGATCGCCCATTTTTTTATGTCATTCTTGTAAATCACTCGATCTTTGGACAAGTTAATGACTCATATATTTATTAACTCAATCCATTTTAATCTTGTCCAATTTCAATTGTTATTGTGATCGCTCCACGAATACTACAATATAATTTCGACCGCGACCAACGTTTTAAGCCCAATTTTTACGTTTAAATTTTCTGTGGTCGGAAGAGTGTGATTAAAACTTATCCAATCCTTATCAAACTTTTAATAAAGTAAGAACAGGACAAAGTCACATTAGAGAAGGGACAAAATGTAAAGAAAACATGTGTCATGTGTGTTTGTCGACAAATGGAAAACAAAAATTAAGATTTGAGATTTGAGATTTGAGAATTGTTCCGTTAGCAATAATGATGTATGGCCCGCATGGACGTAACTCAGTTGATTTCAAGATGGTAGATTATGCCAGTAGCGAGTTAGGCTCTGCGATCGCGATGTGAGTTTCATTCTCGTTTGTGGGAGATGGCTCGAAGACTGTGCAGAACATTGTGCTTCCACACAATGGTAAGTCGCGTGATTCCTATCAATTCTGATTTACGTAGGGATGAAGGCTATGTGGACGTGGAATTTCGAGTTTTGCCCCAAGCAATAATGATGTATGGAAAAATAAAAAGCCATCATATTCTCATGGAACCTAACACAGTAACGTCTCTCTTGTATTATTTGTCTCTTAGTACACCTCAGTTTCGTTACATCCATAAAAATAAAATTTGACCTAGATCTCTCAAATCTTCTTCCATTGTGATGTAATACGTATGTCATGTCCATGAAAAAATAAAGTTTTAGTTAAGGTACAAAAACAGAAAGAGTACGTCTATTCTACCCCTTCTGTTTTAATCTATTACCCCATTTGTCTCAAATTTATATGATGCAACACTTGGGGATTTAAATAAATTTTTCTTTGACCTAAACATTTTCATATCCTTTTTAGATATATTAAATTAGTACTCCTATAAATTATTGGAAACTAATAGAATTTTATGTGATTTTTAAATATATAAGTTTTGTTATAAAATTCTGAATATTTACGACAAAATTTACGCCAAAAATTAGATAGTTTGATCATAAATCTTTCTAAATTTCACATAAAATGGGAGAATTATTTTGATTGAACATATATTTTAAGAAGAAATAAATTTATTTTTTAAACTAGTGATTTTAAATATGACATAACATTTTTGTGATTATAAAACTTTTGCATATTGTGATTTTACAAATATATATATATATATATATATAATAATAATAATAAAACTAGGAATAGTCAATTCTATGTGACACCTCTCCTGAATTGACATTTATCTTTTCTCATTTTTATATTTTCATCTTCATTTTTGTATTTACTAAATAAAATAAAATATTAAATATTTCATCCCTCCACCCATACACCCATAGTAAAGACTCACTCATCATTTAATAGCATTATATTTACTATCACTTCCCCTCTTGTATTAAATATATATATATATATATATATAAAATAAAGTTATGCACAGAGGAAGTGATGTGACACATCTCTTTGGCCAAAAAAGTATTTATCTTTTTCATTTTTTAAAAATTTTCTTTCATTTTTCTCAATATTTTTATTTTAATAAGTCATTTTCATAACTCATACCTCTTTATTTTTCATAAATTCTACTCTTAATTAATATTATTAACATTCATAACCCCCAAACCTTTCATGATCATAAACCCCAATTATTTAGTATACAAATTTATGACACCTTAAAGTTACACCAATTTTTATTTATATAAATTTATTTTGAGCCATGGTTATTCTTTATTTTGTAGTGCAATAGCTATCACCATAGAGGGCATTTGCTTGGAAAATGTGAATGGAGGAATTATTTAGAGAATAATTTTAATTTTTTCTTAGTTTCTCTTTTTATTTGTTAGTAATTTGATTATGTTATTTAGTATATTCTAAAGTGGTATGTTAATGTGATGGCGTTTGGACTTCAAAGCAATGAGCTAATGTGAACACAACTACAAAGATAAGTTCTTTCAACCCCCACTATAAAGAGGTAACACTACTAATTTGGTCACATTTCACAAGTCCACCAGTCAACTAATTAATTCTGCATATATAGTTCTTTCTTTGTTTTCAACATAACATTTCATAGTGGCCATGAGGATAGCCAGTTGGTATAGCGATGGCGCGGGGCCATGGTCGCGAGTTCGATCCTGCGTAAACTTTCTTGGTTGGCGCATCGCGCCATGAACTGCCAAGTGTGTTTACATGGTGGCGTGGTTTGCGGAGATCTGCGTCGATCGGGGTTTCTGCTGTCGAAAGAGTAGCGTTGCGGATTCGCCGTCAAAAAAAAAAAAAAACATTTCCTAGTGGGTGCATTTATAAAATTCAATTCATTTTAACAAAAAAAAAACAATTTTTACGCAAGATAGTGAAATAAGGTGGAGTGGACACCTAGAGCCTAACTCCAAGGGGCTACATATGGAATTATTGAGGTAATTTAAGTTATTAGTGTGTCATGGGTGCATTTATAAAATTCAATTCATTTTAACAAAAAAAAAACAATTTTTACGCAAGATAGTGAAATAAGGTGGAGTGGACACCTAGAGCCTAACTCCAAGGGGCTACATATGGAATTATTGAGGTAATTTAAGTTATTAGTGTGTCATGGGTGCATTTATAAAATTCAATTCATTTTAACAAAAAAAAAACAATTTTTACGCAAGATAGTGAAATAAGGTGGAGTGGACACCTAGAGCCTAACTCCAAGGGGCTACATATGGAATTATTGAGGTAATTTAAGTTATTAGTGTGTCATGTATGGTTAGAAAGAGTAGGTGAGAAATCCAAGGATATAAACACATTTTTGCTTTGATAATGACTTGAAACAATAACCAAAACCCCTAAAACGGAAAGTGTGAATGTAGGGCGGCAAAAAAGGTAAAAGAAAAAGAGGAAATTGACATAAATAGGCGTTCACCAAATAATATAAACGGCTAGCAAATATAAGTATTTTTAATTAAAGTCAAATATTTTTAGTATAAAGCTTCGTTGATTTTAACTGTCTTTATACTAATCATCTGACATTTGAATTCACTTGTCCGAATCATCCAAATTCGCACTCCTTATTAAGAATTTCTCGAAATCTCTGATTAAAAGTGGTGGGATTACATCCCTCCTGAAAGAAGAATCTCAAATGTTTGAAATTTCTTTTTGTATGTAATATGAATGGGATCATGATTGAAATTATTTAATTGTCTTTGTATGAGGAAATTATTCAATTTATGAAAATATCCAAAAGTTGGTTAAGTTAGTTAAAAGTTAATTGGTTAGTTCACAAAATCAGTTAGTAGCAATTAGCAAGTTAACAACTTTTAGATGAGATTAGTTAGTCGACTAAGTGATATGTAATGATGTATATATATATGTACACTTAACATTGTAAATTACATAATTGAATGATTGAAAGATAACGAATTACTCTCTTCTATAACTTCTCTCAAACACATAATTTGTATAATTCTTTTTCTCTTCTTCTTCTTCACTAAATAGTCTTGATATGAACATCATCTTGAACTTCTTTTAAGATCATATTATAACACATAACACGGTATCAGAGTTTGAGTATCGATTCAAGCTGCTGTGATACATTTATTTGAAAAACATTCAGAAACAAAGAAAGTTTATTGCTTTCGCTAAATCTGGTGATTCTTGAAATCAATTATGTTAAAAAGAATCGTGACAACTCCCATGAATGCAAATGCAACTGCTACTAAGTGAAATTGCAAAGTGCGATGATGGTGGAAAACTAAGTTGTCAGAGAATGATAAAGAAATTGCAATCTAAATCATTAATTGTATAAGTGGACACGTGGCTTTAATCAGTGAGTGCATAAGATTTTTTTCGTAAGAATCCCACATCGGATATGAAATTTGAACTTGGACTCGTTATATGAATTTTATGTCTAACTCAACCCCAAAAACTAACTTATATGGTGTGAAATGTCCAAGTCAGTATAAAGTCAGATTGATTCATATCAGATGTGAGGCTCTTATTTCTCTCATTTGAGGCTTAGTGAGTGGGCGTCTGATATATCGATATCGTATAAGAATGAATTTTGAGTCTAACTCAACACCAAAAACTAAGTTGTAGGGTGAGGATTGTCCAAATCATCTGAAGTTGATTTGATTCGTATTCGATGTGAATTTCTTGCGTTTTTAATAGAGTGGATCCAAACACGGATAAAAGGATTATTGGTTTTAAATATTTCTTATTATTTTAACTAATGGTTTGCACGATGAATTTTATCGGTTTTTCCTTATGCTGAATTATTCAATCCTTGAAACTTTTTAACTTTCCTTTCGGCTACTTACTTGAAAAAATAAATTGTTTAAAGGAAGGTAGTGTGAAAAATTCCTTTTTTGCTCTTTCATTATTTAATGGGGTCCTCCACACGTGTCTTTTCCCCATCTGGCTGCCACGTGATCCCACGCGTTTTTTCTACCCGTCTTCCTGTGTCGGTCCAATAAGCCCAGACCAAGCCCAACCTTTTGTCTCTCCAAAATTCTTTTTGTTTACTTGTATGCAACGCAATAATGATGTCATTGCGGTGTCATTATTCCAATATCTTAAACTTTACCAATTACACAACAACATAACATAGAAATCCACCATGTGCAACCACATAACATAGAAATCCACCATGTGATTTGAGAAGGGTAGAGTGTACGCATAAAACTCTATTTTTGAGAGACCATCGGTTCAAGACAAACCACCAATTTAAATAAAATAAGACAAACAAAATTGTAACGTGGGTCAAAATATCACAATCATAATTGAATTAACACGAGTAGTTGACCCCAAGTTTTATTAAATCACATTAGGAGAATAGAAAGTAGCAAAGAATATAATAAGATTTAAATTCGCCTATTATACGTGAACACTCAATTAATGGAGTAACTAATTTGTAAGCTTTGATTGTCACGAATTCAAAATTCAATGATTTTACAGGTAGTACTCCCTCTCTCCTATATTACTTCACCAATTTTTTTATTACAGGGACTCTTAAGAAATTATAAGTAAGAAAGAATATTTTTACTATATTTTTTTTCAATTAATTGCTCTCTAATTAATACTAGTTACTTTAAAAAATAATTAATGTTAATCACAAAATAGAAAAAACTTAATTAATTCTATTTTATTTTTAGAAAGTGATTAAATAATTTGGAATAAATATTTTTAGTAATGTGGTCAAGTAATATAGAACCGATAGAGTAAGTATTGTTCAAAGGCTCCTTTTTTTAAATATACTCTTATTAAATGTGTAATAAAGAAGATTTATACTTCGAATTCTTTTGTAAAGTTACCTTTCTAAATGCTACAAAGTTGAAAAATCTTTGGATTGATAATTGTAAACTTCCGTCTATTTATTTTGCATTTTTTTAAAGATTTACTTTATCTTCCCCCAAAAGGGGCGGATCTAGAGATCGATTTACCGTTCACGAGAACACAATAGCTTTTGCACATATCTTGCATGTATGTTAATAAGTCTATAAAATATTTATGAATATTTAATTGTGAACCCAATGATTATTGTAATATTAATTTGAGATCGTTGTAGAAATTCATAAACTTCAAATCTGCCTCTAGTTTAACTTATTGAAATTCAGATTAAGTGAACTTTATCGAATACTTTAAATGTTTTTCCTTTATTTTAGTTTGAGAAAATTTGTATTTGAAATAGTTTTTGTGTAGTTTTAAATATTTATAATGTAAAAGATAACTTGAATGGTTATATTATTTCCAAAGTTAGATTGTGAAACGTTCGGAATCGACACAAGTTGGTCCATCACTTGTCTTATTTGGCACAATGGCACAGCAGAAAAACTGTTCAAAAACCATTTATAACTAATAAAAATTGACATGAAATGATTATTTATTACTGGATGGGCCTAAGCCAACGAATGGGATGGATGAGAGTGATTATGGGATTAATCAAATCATGTAATCTTAGTTAGGAACAAACGTAATCCAAATATTCCAAGTTGGAGAGTTGAGACAAGCGTGGGGGTTTAGGATCAGTTGATGTTTTGGTGAATGTCTGGCCATCCCTATAATTGTGTTTTAAAATTAATTAAAGTTCAAAGGGTGTCAAGGAGGGGTCAAGTATTATTAATGACATTTTTTAAACAAGACTGTTTGGTGGTTGAAAGAGTCATAAATCATGACATTAGCATTAAGATATTAAGGGGCAGCGGCTGACCTTCATATCATGGGCAATCATCCTGTAAATAAAACTTACCATATTTACACCAAACTAACAATAATAAATATTAGATGTTATAAAATAGTAATAAAGCTAGAACAAAAATATTGTTGAGAAAGAGAAAAGATAGGAGAGTTCTTATTTCTCTTGAGGGATGAAATACCATGAGAGAGAACATCTCTATTTATAGGAGAAAATTGACTTGGTCCCAAAGTTATTAGCTCTAATATTTCTCCTAAAAATAGACATTCACAATATATGATAATATCTATAACACTCCCTCTTGGATGTCTATTTTGATAGATAATATGTCTCATTAAAATCTTACTAGAAAAAAATTAAGTGAAAAAATTCTAGTGAAGGAAAAAGAGTATATTGCTTCATTAAAAACCTTACAAGAAAAATTCAGTGGGACAAAACCTTATACGAAAAAAAGAATACAACATGTATTCCCCCTGATGAGAACTTCAGTCCAAATGCTCGAGTCTTCACATTCCAAATCTTTTGCATCATCTTCTTGAAAGTTGCAGTTGGTAGAAACTTAGTAAACAAATCAACCATATTATCACTTGAACGAATATGTTGCACGTTGATATCACCATTCTTTTGGAGCTTGTGTGTGAAGAACAACTTTGGTGAAATGTGTTTTTGTCCTATCTATTTTTATGGATCCTTCGTTCAATTGAGTAATGCATGCTGCATTATGTTCATATAAGGTTGTGGGTATTTCAAACCACATTTATTTCCAAGAGATTCAAATTAGTCCTAACATCAATTTAATTTATTGATATTTCTTAATTTTCTTGAGTTTGCGGCTCATTGAATTCTTCAAAAATATCAGGATTGATCAAATCTTGCATTTCTTTATGAGATTCTTTCTTAGTGTTATCTTGACCATTTATTTTGCTTTTTCTAGGATTCCGATCCTTAGAACCTAATAGTATATCATGCTTGGTAGCGCTTTGGACTCATTTTCTATGACACTAGTAGATAGTCCTACAGAGACATCAATCTGAATTGAAACATTTTCTGCAGGGATATGTGATTTGATAATCACTTTCAAATCTGTAAATGCGTCTGACATTTAATTTGTTATTTTTTGCAAGTAAATAATCTTTTGGATATTTTGCTCACAAATAGGAAACACATTGATCAAGATGAGACAATGATGAATTATTCCACAAAATTTCTCTTTTTATTTCATTATTCTCTCCGCCTAATTTTTTAAAAATTGTCTCATCAAATCAACAATATGCAATTGATCTAATTTCAGTATCTCCATGTAAAAAATAAATTATATCATGCTCATAGTTATAGCAAGATAAATAAATGCATCAATTGAACAAATATATGGTACTTCAGGACCAATCTTATTTTCTCATTTCAACTTCTTTTACCAGATAATCTACTTCTTTTCGAAAACTCTTCAAAAGCTCGAGTAATATTCAAGTCAGCAACTTGCACAACATTATGAAATATTTTGAATATCATAAATGGATAAGGGTAAACAGAGTCATCTTTGTACCATCATCAACCTTAGTTCATTTAATCTATTTAAGGATTACAAACAAATTTTCAATAACTTGTATATACTTTAGGCCTTTTGAATCATTTAAAAAATTCATATAAATTTTATCAGTAAGCCATATAGATTGAGATAATTTTTATTTAGTATTTAATTTACGATGTTAGAATTGCGAGTCGATAAATTTACTCTTACGAATCGTCTACTTGATAATTATTTTTACATCTACATGCTTTAAGAGGCGTAGAATTCAACTCTCATAATATTATACAATATTGCACACTATATTGTATCAAAGATATCGTCGACGAGATATTATTTTGTATCGGTTCGCAATTAGACATAACTTCGAGATCTTATCGCCATTATTTTTAGGTACCTGAACCACATATGAGGTTTTATGAAGTGTTAAGTTCGTAGGCTCTTCAAGAGTACATTGCCTCCTTATTATGACCATTTTGATCATTTGCTCCTATCATTTTTCAAGAATTATTGCACTTGGAACCGATTTGTCTACCATGCTTCACACATGTTATAAACTCTATCCTTCAGGAACATTTAGGAGTATCTTGCAGCTTGAATCTGAAATAGTCGGATCAACAAATGTTTCTATTTGACTTGAATTATTGTTTAAACGAGGATCATACTGATGATAATTTACAACATATTTTTAGCTGTTTATTCTCCCCCCTTATGTTAAAAAAATTAACATACACTTCCACCTTCTTTGGAGAATCCATCTATGTGAATCGTGGTAGATTTATTAATCATATATCGTACAACAAAAACTATTAGATTAAAATATTTGGTTCCTGACCTTGAACCAATTATGAGGAGAGAATTTATCATAATTTATTGGTCTGAAACATACCACGTCGTTGTATGCAATATATCATATCTCAGACCAACACACGAAACTTTATTTTCATAAGCAATGATTTAGCTATCTACTAGAGGGCATTCAACGCTAAACTAGTTTGAATATCAACTAACATTATCAAGATGAATTGTCTTGATTACATAATCTGAAAATTGTGCTCTCAACTCAATTATTTTGAGCAAGCAACTTCGAAAATGTTAAATTACATGTTGACAATAAACCTATATGTGACAACCTCATAGATGTATCTATTTAAGACATCACATTGCAAGTAAGTGAGCCCTTATTCACCATTTATATTTTTTAGAATTTAGGGAATTCAATCCCAACATTAGCTGGTGTAGTCAACTTATCATGAGAACCAACAAATTAATTCTTGAAGAATCTTCTAGTTCTTCAATATATTCCGAATACAAACTTAACACATCAGATTTAAATCAGGACGATCAAAATTATCACGTCAATTAATAAAATTATTTGTACTAGTAAACTTCAACCCCAACGAATGCTATTTATTTTAGTAAACGTCTGATTTACTATTGAATGAGATTTTATATCAATAAACTTCTGGTTTATTGTAGCATGTGATCTCATCATGCTCGGGTAAAGTTTCACATACGTAATTCTTACCCGTAGTACTTATTGATATTCAATCTTCTAATCATTTGTAGTCTCAATTGAATAACCATTTTTATTGCTAGTAAACTTCAGGTTTACCACAATTTGTGATTCGATCGTAACAATTACGATCTAGGACAAATGGGGCTATCATATATAACCTCTTCGTGATATTTTAATTTTAATTTTGTAATGCGATATTATTTGAACATTGCTAGTGTCATGATTATTTTTAATAAACAATTAGCTCTTATGGAGCTTTTGATCATTAGCATTATATCATCAAATATTTCTTAGATACCGTTGGTATCATGAAAGAACATCTGGTTAGACACTACCAGTGTTATGAAAGAAAACGAAAATCAAATGGACATTTAAAGATAATTGTAAATTATATATCATGTCAGAACAAGATCCTCATACTGATGTCTCTTTACCTCTTCTATGATGGAGGACTCAGCAACTCCTCGTTCAACAACTCAACTATCTCCAGAATCATCCAAACGAACTCTAAGGCTGGCTAGCTGGTGTATCTCACGAACCATCTCCTTTATTTCTGGCTGCACATCCGTCAAGCTACCTATAGATCTACGCCTGAGAGCATCTGCTACAATATTTGCTTTCCCTGGATGGTACAAGATATTAACATCATAATCATTTAGTAACTCAAGTCACCGTCTCTGTCGTAAATTCAGCTCCTTCTGCTTAAAGATATATTGGAGACTCTTATGATCCGTATAAATATCAACATGAACTCCATATAAATAATGTCTCCATATCTTCAAAGCATGAATCACCACTGCTAACTCCAAATCATGAGTATGACAACAATAATCAAATCGAATGTATACAAAACAGTCCCAAAATCGGTAACAACCATACCAACAACAACCACATGCATCTCTTACTTCCAATTTCTCTTAATACAAGTTCATTCCTTCATTTACAACATCATGCAACTCCAATTACTCAAATAATAAGAAGAAATCTTACCTTAGTTTAGCCAAAACATTCCCTAAAGTTCTCGGCCATCACTGCTCCATTTTTGCACCATTTTCACCATCTCTTTAACTTAAAATGTCATGCATGTATTCTACAAGTTTAATCCATCCTTCTTACATGTTTTTCTTCCAAAAAATGGTTCATCTTTAAACTGAAATTTCTTGGCTAAAATCGGTAGTCACTGCCGGATTGCTCACTGTTTTGGAGTTACCATTGCTTAGAATTTTAGTAGGAGAGTTTAAATCTTGAAAGGGAGTTGATGTGGTCTTTTCTTGGCTATGGAGGGTGGAGTTTTCGGCTGAGGATGGGAGAGGTTGAGGGGAATGGTTTTTCGAAATGGGGGTGGGGAAATGAGTGAAGTTTAGAGATATGTGAGCATGCTAAAACTAATAAGTGTGGTGTGCATGCTCACGGTTTTTAAGACACAATTCTCCATAATTTGTTCACTAATTATTATTCCTTCCACTAAATATTGATCCCACACTTAAATAATCTCCCACATACTCATCCTTATAAATAGAATCTGAAAATTTCATGTCCTAATCACATTATATACGACTAAGTCCATATCACATGTGTTGCATCCAAATTATTCCGGAATCACATCCCTTGTATACTAATTTCGGAATTAGCATATATAAATATACTTTATATTTAATATTCGAATCTTATTTTCTTAATTACGTTCTTAATTATCGTTTTAAAACTACGAGGTGTAACAATTTTTCTCAAGCACAAAAAAGATATTATTTCAGGATAATGTCTTACCACTTCAGGAGTAAGTTTCAGATTTACTACTTCAGGAGTAAATTTCAAAGTCTTATTATTTTGGGAGCAAAATTCAGATAATATTTACTACTTCAGGAGTAAATTCAGTGTCTTACAACTTCAGGAGTATCTTTCATAAAGTTTTACTACTTCGGGAGTAGAGTTCGAAGTTCTACTACTTCGAGAGTAGAGTTCAAAGTTCTACTACTTCGAGAGTAGAGTTTAACATTTGCTACTTTGGGAGAAAATTTCCGAGTTTACAATTGCGGAAGTAAAGCATAGAATATTCATAATATTTCTACCTCTTCTGGAGATGGGTCGTGATGTTTTCATAACTAAATGCACGTTCATATTTATAGTATAGGCTTTAATATATATTGTCACCTTCACTTCAGGAAATGAATATGTATTTGTAACATTTATCAAAAGTTCTCATTCTTCATGAATGAAACGTAATTATATGAACGTGCCTTAAGCATCTCGATTTATGATTACTTAAAACCTCTTTAAAGATATTGCTACTTCATGAGCAAGTCGAGACATCGATTGAATTTGATTTGCATATACGAACTTTCATTTACTTAACTCAATCAAATAATAAATATCAAGCAAATATAGAAAAACACATAAATCAATTAAAATCTACGTGCCTTTTGTGGCAATTAACCCACTTCAAGATGGAAGAGATATGTGATAAAACATAAAGGAAAAATATGTGCTCTCCCAAAAGTCTACACTTCGTGTTTCTTAATATTAACACACAGAAACATAATATTAGTTATAGAAAAAATGTTTTAGTATTCTTCACACCAAAAATCCTCACATGACTTGGTGAAGTTTCAAGAAATATTTGTCCCTAAAGCAATTTTGTTCATGTATGATATCATAAATAACAGTGTTTACGAAACTTGAAAATTGATTAGAAAGACTAACCGTGATGACCGAATATATGTTGGCATTGTACATCTTGTACTAGGTCATCGTTCTTATTATATTATTAATATTAAATAACGTTATTGGCATTGTCAGCATCATAACAACTCAGTTGGCTAGAACTTCGTGCTGATAATGTGTCATAGAATAATAATAAAGTTAGAACAAGAATATTATTGAGAAAGAGAGAGGATATGATAGTTCTTATTTCTCTTGAGGGTTGAAATAAAATGAGGGAACATCTCTATTTATAGGAGAAAATTGACTTGGTCTTAAAGTTATTAGCCCTAATATTTCTTCTAAAGATAGACATCCATAATATATAATAATATCTATAACACTTGTAAAAAATACATAAGATATACACGTGTATATCCTATGTATATTGGGTCTCGGTTAGGACTAGAATGTACATATATACCGTGATATACATATATGGTATATCACGGTATAGGGTAGTTTGAATATAACCGATTTCTACCATATTTAGGGTAAATAATTGTATTGTACACTTACCATAATTATAGGAGTCTTGTGCTACTAGAGTAGGGTTTGGGATTAGAATAGAAATAAGATTTTTTACTATGAAAATTATAAATTGTATATATTATCTTTTATTAATAAAAATAATCTTGAGATTATTTCTTTCAACACTAAACAACAACAACAACAACAACATACCCGGTTAATCATGATTAATTAATATTTATTTTCTTCTTTTATTTTGTCACATAAACTTAATAAATTTCACGTGATTTAATTTAAAATGACAGTGTTAAATTTTCTTCAGGGTAATGATATATACTAGATGCATCATTATTTTTGGACTATATACTATGTGTTATTTTAAATTCGCCTATACTTGCATATAAGCATAAATTCGCCTATACTTGCATATATGCTTTTGGTTTAAAATATATTTAATATATTCTGTCTATATATTAACCTTTAATAAAATATTCTTTTATAGGACTAAGAAATGGGTCATATTCGTCCTCCGGAGCATAGTCCAGTGACAAAAAGACTGGGCGCTATAAGACGTTCTGACATGGACAGCGTGGGTCCGATTCCCCGCAAGCACGAAGAAATTCTGCATGTTGGGAAATTGGACCTTGTCTAATTAATCAGTTGTACGCTCCCAAAAACTTGACCACAAGAGTACATCCCGCGATTTACCTGATAATAGTGTTAAAAAGACTCATATTCTTGTTGAGGAAAGAATAATCAACAGTACACAAGAGGACAAGAAGAAAATCCAAAGATCAGTGGACGGTCTGGCTGTCACATAACTCCGTTTTGCATCAAACGGAAAGAGACTCTGCTCAATATCGTGTTCCGTCTTTAGCTTATTTAAGATCCACGAACATATAATTCACTCATATTAAGAAATAGTAGCTTTTTCTCGAAATCATAAGATGAAATTATATAATTTATAGTTAAAGTTTTGTTTGGATATGTAATTTTGGGATTTTTGAAGTTGTATTTTTTATAGGCATAAAAATCTCATAAGTTATGAAATTCGTTAAAATTTTCTCAATTCTTATAGAATCTTACCAAATGAGCCGGTCATAAAATTAATACTCTACTACATGGCCTTTCAAAAAAATATAACTTTAATTGATCAAACTTTAGTTCGATAAAAAGGAAAATTTAATATGAATAGTAATGTAACTATTCTTTAATATAACCCTACATGATACTAACACTCTCTTCACGTTGAACATGCATTTTTCGATCAGATGATGTTGGTAAATGGTTGGTGGGAGTAATTGTTAAAAATATCCTACCAACTTGCAGATTAATATTTGATATAAATGTTGGTAAACATAATTGATAAATATATCTACTAACTTATGAGTCTCTTTATTTATAAAATATAAACTTATAGGTTAAGTTTTATAATTAAAATTTTAAAATCATGATTTGAGATTTCAAATGATGCAATTTGGATGATTTGAGATTTCATTTCATGAGATAATTATGAGTGAAATCTATGAGATGAAATCACGAGTGAAATCGCATGTACAAACGCATAATTTTGATAAAAATTATCAAAGTTAAAGGTGAAAGTAAATATACAGTACATTGGTGAAAAAAACTTTATTACATCAAGCGAAGGTTCACCAAAAAATCTCTATTCTTGGTAATGGTCCCACATTATACTTGGTACTCCTCCACAAGTTTTTATTAGATATTAGTACACAAAATATAAGAGAAAGAAGAAAAGATTGAATTGTCATGTGAAAACAGAAGAAAGATATGGAGTCAACCAAAAACAATACTAAAAGATGAGAAGGAGTACTTAGTAAAAGATGGTTCATTGACCCAAGTGTAGTATACAATATTTTTAAGTAGGGAGTTGAATTTTGTGATGAAGTCAGTCAGGACCAACTCTTTGACTCTTTGGCCGCTAACCCTGTAGACGAGTCCAACGGCGGACTCCATTTGGTCGACTCATGCGTGGGTGCCGTGTCGAACCCACTCCCCCCTCCTATCGATGAATATTTGTGACTGCATTTTTATTTATTTAGTGATTCTTTTCTCCGAATTTTCATTAGAATTTGAGAGTCATTAATATCATATTTCTCGAATGTATGATGATTTGAGAATTCTTGCAATGTCGTTAATTGCTAAGAATGTCGAGCAACGATTTTGAAAAAAAAAACAGAATGTAATGCGTTAGTCTCTTTATAAATATGCAGGAGTTTATGATTATTTGAGATAACTTATCTATCTCATAATTCGTTCTATTTTACGTGACATTAGACACTAATCTTCAAATTATATTATTAACAACTTAATTTAAGTCACAAAAATCTCATGAAATATTTTAAATTATGTTACAAAAAAAAATCTTTAAACTCAATACTCAATCAAATATCCCCACAATAATTTAAATGGATGGAGTAATGCTTACTTCCTCAATTTCATCTTATGTATATAATACTTACGTGGCAAAAACATCACATCAATGCTAAGATGTGAATAATTCAATGAGTTTAAACTTTTAAGAATTGTTAAAGTTATATATAAATAGAATCAGGTCAAATCTATGGACGTCCAAAAAAAAAGTATTATAAATTGAAATTACAAATAAAAGCTCTCACATCCATTTTTTTCCTTAAATATTTTGGGATCAGGTAAGCAGGTATTTAAGTAGGGAATTGGGTAAGTTTTGGCGGATATATAATAAAACTCCCCACTTAAGTGTTGCAAGGTGCAGTTTTAAATTGTTGCAAGGTGCAGTTTTAAGTTTAACCATCATTATACAACTTGATACTATATGATTTTACATCGGTGGAGTAAATATTTATTAAAAGAAATAATTCCTTGATTATTTTTATTAATTGAAAGATAATATATACACTTTACATATTTTCATAATAGGAAGAATTCTATTTCTAAAACCCTATTTTATTTGGAGATTAACTATAAAATTATGGTAAGAGTGTAATACTAATTATGGTACAAAACTAAGACTCTATATACACCAAATATATAAATACATAAACCTTTCGGGTGGGCTGGAACATGGCCGAGATTGGGCTTTTGGCCCATGACTCTTTTGTTGATCAAACCGTGATATACATTAAGTGTATATCAAACCGTGATATACATTAAGTGTATATCACGGTAATATCAATATATCTAACATACCCCATGATCATAGCGAGTGGTGTGAACGAGACTATCCCAAAATCTTCAAAAGGGCCAGGAAGACGGCTGTAAAGATGTCTACAACTTCATACCTGGAAAGGGACATGACAGACGCATACTTGTCCTCGAGCTACCTTTTCTCGAACAAAGTGAATGTTCATCTCTATATGTTTAGTGCGCTGTGCTGAACTGGAATACCAGAAATGTAGATGACATTAACATTATCACAATACACCAAGTTAGCATTCTGAATAGGACAATGGAGCTCTAAAAGAAGATTACGTAACCAACATGACTCAGAGACTACATTAGATACCCATCGATACTCGGCCTATGCACTTGACCGTGATAGTGTTGACTGACGCTTGTCAGACCGTGAGATCAAATTATTACCAAGAAACATACATGTAAAATCCGGAAAAAAATAATAATAATATATAGTTATGGTTGAGTTAAAAAAAATATATATATATATAAGAAAAACAAAGAATAAATTGTATGGGATAGAGTTAGTGTTAAAGTTGGATAATAGATAGATGAAATGAAAATAAGAAAACAAAAGAAAAACAAAACAAAAAAAAAAAAAAACAAAAACAAAATGCAAAGATGCATTTCACGACACTCTAAGTTCTTCCTCCTCCTCCTTTTCATTTCCTTCAATCTTTTGGTTTTCACCTCCCATAGGTTATAGAAAACTCCTTCATTTATACATTGTATTTACACACAAACAAAGGGCATAACATAAAGGTTAGAAAATCAGAAAAACAAGTGAACAAGAAGGAAAAAATCAAGAAAATATCATGGAGGAGAATAATACAATTAGGAACACTAAGAGAAAGCGACCACTTCAGAAGAACCGAACCACAATCTTTTTCACACTTACAAGGTGAGTTTTCTCACTCAGAAATTCTTGGTAACATCCTTTATTTTTAGTTCAATACATGTTAGAATAAGAATTGAGTGTTGAAAAGAAATATTGAACTTTTGATTGTTTAGACAACTAGTTGCGTCATGAACTTTACGAACTGTTCTCACTGAGTTATAATTGTTAGAATTTGATGAAATTCGGAGGAATTGTACACCTCTCTAATATGATCATATAGAACCAAAAATGAGGTAAAATGGACGTACGGTTTGAAAGTTATCATAATTCAAAGTTTCTGCCTTAGATTTGGTCAAAATTCGGAAAGGCATAATTACGGACTGTTTTTATTGAGTTTTACTTATTAGAATTATATGAAAATTTACATGGTTGTAAATCTCTCTGTTACGGACAGATATATATAAAGATTTATTAAAACGGACTTACGAGTTGAGAGATATTGTAGTTTGAAGTTGCTGCCTCGGATTCGTCGGAATCCAGAAGGGCAGGACGTTGAAACGTAAAACTGTACTAATCTGTGGGGAATATGAAAATTGTTGCTAAATGAAAGTTCTAGATATCTTTGTTGTGGACATTTTGAGACCTTACGGGGGTCTATCCGACTTACGGATTGAGAGTTATCTCTGTTTAAAGTTTCTGCCTCGGATCTATCGAGATTCAGGAAGGGCAGCGAATAAAAGTGTAAAACTGTACCAAATGGTACAGAATATGAAAGGATGGTTCACATGGAGACGTGTAGCTCTCTGTTCTCGTCGTTTTGAGATTTTATGGGGCTTGAACGGGTTTACATATTAGGAGTTATGACTATTCTAAGATTGGGTGTTGTTTAATAAATATTCTGCCGAAATAAATTTCATGTGGCTGTTTTGAGGATAAATTTGTGTTAGTTACCCAAAGTAGTTTTAAATGAAATTCGGTACAGTGAAAGATCCCGCCTTACCTTAGTTTCCGCTGAGAAACACCTTAGTTGGAGCTATGGTTAAAAGTTATAATCATTACAAGTATGAATGACAGAATGTTAGAAAAGAGAATAGTATTTATTTGATCTTACAAAAATATGAAAAGTGAATACGTGTTCACATAAATATATAAATATATAATGGATCGGGTTGCACGCCGCAACAAAACGTAAAGTGAATACGCGTTCACAAATACGTAAACATAATGGATCGGGTTGCACGCCGCAACAAAACGTAAAGTGAATATATGTTCACAAATACGTAAATATAATGGATCGGGTTGCACGCCGCAACAAAACGTAAAGTGAATACGCGTTCACAAATACGTAAACATAATGGATCGGGTTGCACGCCGCAACAAAACGTAAAGTGAATATATGTTCACAAATACGTAAATATAATGGATCGGGTTGCACGCCGCAACAAAACGTAAAGTGAATACACATTCACAAATACGTAAACATAATGGATCGGGTTGCACGCCGCAACAAAACGTAAAGTGAATACATGTTCACAAATACGTAAATATAATGGATCGGGTTGCACGCCGCAACAAATATGAAAGATGAATACATGTTCACCTATATATAAATATGAAAAGTGAATACGCGTTCACAAATATATAAATGTAATAAACATGTGGAAATGCAGTGGAATGTCTTAACGTATAATACGAGATAAAATAAAGTGTTAGTTAAACCGAGAATTTCCTATGAGGAGTTGTTGCATATTTAAAAATGTTGTAACCTGATATGTTTTGCAATATGCTTATTACGTTATGATGTGATTGCGCTTGGAATATTGTGGTGTTACTTTGAATTGCAGGTAGGTTCTCACCAAATTTTGCATGGTCGACTCTTTATTTAACATGTTTCAGAAAGCGTGATAGAGAAAGGCTCCACGCCAAGGCTAGCGATCGTCCCAGACCTCTTGTCATACCAAGTCCATCGCTCGCTTGGTACTCGCCAGTTCGTAATGTCGGTTCAGTGTCTCGAAATGCCGTGTGGAACGGGCTCCCTTCCAACTTAGAATAAGATTTGTCAAGACGTCTATGTAGAAACACGTTTGCACGAGCATGGGCTCGCGTTATATTTTCAATAAAGTCATGAACAAATTTCTTTATTGTTATTTTTATTAATAGCCCGTATTCGAATATAAGTTTAAATTTCTAAATAAAGAGAATTAAATGGTGCTCGTGGAAAATAATTGTCAGTGCCATCACGCCTAAGTAAAGACTTAGGAAAAGCCGGCGTGACAAGTTGGTATCAAAGCTAAATCAGTTAAGAGATTCTAGGAAGTTTTTCTTCGAGTTGGGTGTTTGAACTACATTTATCTTATTGCACGGCGCCACCTTAGTAATAAGTGAACGGAATAACATCCTAAAGTTTCCTTCTTCGCACTCTTCTCGTGCCTACCTCGAGTCTTTTCAAAGACTTGATTTCTCGTACTACCTCCTTCACACGGGTTAGAAAAGGGATTGTACAACGTTATAATCGACTAATATGATTTGTGTAGATGGCGATTATAAGCGAGTTCCAACAAAGTG
The DNA here is from genome assembly GCA_029844215.1 of Przewalskia tangutica. Classification (NCBI taxonomy): domain Eukaryota; kingdom Viridiplantae; phylum Streptophyta; class Magnoliopsida; order Solanales; family Solanaceae; genus Przewalskia; species Przewalskia tangutica. The sequence continues at coordinate 202,283 of JAQGDG010000198.1, read as the reverse complement.
GAAGTACTCATGGAACAGTGCAAAGGAAATGAGAGCTCAGAGGAGTTCATGCGCCGCAAGATGGACTCGAAGGTGATTTTGATGAGTACATTGATGACACAATCGCATTATGTACATATTTGCTTAGACTAGAAGGAAAAGGCGTTCATACGACCGACCTTCTTCAACTTTCCAATTGGAGTCATACTACGATAATAGTCAATTCCGCCCCGTAAAAGTTTCATTCCGCATTCGTAAAGGCAAGGATGCTAAGAGAAGATATTACGTAAAATTCATTGCACCAATTTCGCATTATGTAAGAGTAGTAAGGTATAAAATGAACTATATGGAAAGAGAAGCAAAAGGAAGGTTCACAGGAGTTGAATGCCAACTCGCGTAATAGACGAATCATGCGGTTAAGCCCTTTAACGCTGCGTGATAAGATGTGTCTGCTCCAAAGCAAGGCTATAGCGGGTTGCACAGTGGCAGAGTTGACCTGATGTGATGTATTGTAGTCATGACATTGTTGTTTTAAAATATGATGAATGAAGTGCTATGAATACAAAAAAGAAAGGATATGTTTTATTAAATTATTTTTCTTGTTGGCATATTGTGGTGTTGCACGCTTATGAACTATAAGAAAATTTAGGAGCTAGAATAGACATTCCGCCTTCTAAAATATGAGTGTGTTTGTCTTCACGTAAAATGGTGAATTCACAAATCCTGGCTCAAGAGGAGGTTCATCACGAAGCTCATGTACTCAGCTGACGTAGTGGTGTCCAAGGGCGGAGCTGAGAAAATGTCGGAGAAAATGTTGGAGAGAACGAGTCAAATGGCCCAAGAAACGGTGGGACAAAAACTAGATAGACTCATAGAGTTAATGACACCCTCCCACACACGGTTCCGCCCGCACCTAGTGTCTGGCATAGCCCCGAACTGTAACTGACGCCAGTGGACCGATTGCGATCGCACTACGGCATCGGGAGTGTAGAATCCCAAGACTGCACGATAGGCTATGGGCAAATTTTATGAGGAGAAGAGAACCATCAGACTCGGGAAGGACCCCAAGGCCGACCGATGGTATTCCTCGATGGTTGAAGACTTAATGTTCACATCGACGCGTGGAGACGCAGGCGCCAACTTGCAGCGCACGACTAGTGGATGACGGGGTGTGGTGGAGGAATTTTAGGAAAATCGTCCCCGATGTCACCACCAATGACTTGGAGGGTTGAGCGGCATTCATTGAGAAGTTTATGCCTAATACGCGCGACGCGCTCGACGAGTTTGAACAATTGAAGCAAGGTGACCGCAGTACAAGAATATGATACACGGTTCGTGAGGTTATCGCATACAACACACATGTCGTCCCTACGAAATGGATGTAGTCAAGCGATTTGTAGAGGTGTAAACCCAACATACAAGAAGGTGGTGGTGTTAGCCAACGATCGAACTTATCTTCAGATTGTCGATATGGCTTTGAGAGTAGAAGGTTTCGCTAAAGCAAAAGAGAATATTCGCAGAAGAGATTTCGGACGTCAGGATCATTTAACCAGAGTCAAAATCAGAAGCAGGAGTTTAGTAAGGGATCTTGAGACCGAACCAATCGCGGGTCGATCTTATTTCAAGCCTAAGGGGCACACTTGGTCTAATTACCAAGGTAGCAAGGACAAGGCCACCAACACTAACAAAGGAGGCGACAAACCGATTTGTAAGATTTGTCAAAGTAAACACACCGAGAATGTCGGCCTAACGAAGACATGTTATAATTGTGGAGAGTCGTGCCACTATGCCGTGGATTGCAAGAGGACCCAAACTCAATATATTCAGTGAGGTCAAGCAACCACACCGCCTGTGGGAAATCAGGAAACCAACCCCGCCAGAGTCGTGGAGGTCAACAACCCAACAATTTAATCGCCACGCTTGCCCTGCAGGAATGAGGCGTAAGCATCTAACGCGGTGGTCACGGTATTTTGCTAGTCTCGAGTATTCTCGCATTTGTATTATACGATCCCGCCTACATTTTCATATGTGTCAATGAGCTTTGCTAAGAATTTACATGTAGAACCTTCTTATTTAAGTGAACTCGTTGAGGTTATGACACCGCAGGGCCTCGATTTGGGCCTCTCGGGTGGTAAATAATTTTCCATTAGAAGTGAATGGCGGGGAACAATGGTGAACCTAGTACTACTTGATATGGTAGACTTCGACGTCATTTTGGGTATGGATTGGTTGTCGGCATGTTATGCCATGTTGGATTGTCGAAAAGATAGTGAGATTAACTTTTCCCGAGAACCGTAAGTTGTTATAGGGTAGGGTTGAATATCCTCGCCGCTTTATTTCCTACCTTGGGGCTCAAAAGTTATTGAGAAGTCACAGAGTGAGTATGATATCCGCTAATATAGTGGATACCCAAAAAGAATCCTCACGTGAATGATGTTCCTATTGTTCAAATTTTCCTGAGGTTTTTCCAAGATCTTCCAGCCTTCCTCCTGATAGAGAAGTGGAGTTTGCTATAGAGTTAATTCCGGTACAAGACCCATTTCTATTCCTCCATATCGAATGGCCCCAAATGAATTGAGGAGTTAAAAGAACAATTGAAGGATCTTACGATAAAGTCTTTATAAGGCCTAGTGTTTCCTCGTGCGCACCATCTGCTTGTGAAAAGAAAGACGGATCGTCCGAACGCATCGATTATCGGCACTTAATAAGGTCACGATCAAGAACCGATACCCATTACCAAGAATCGATGATCTTTTGACCAACTTCGTGAGCTAGCTACTTTTCCAAGATTGATCTCCGTCGATATCACGGTGAAAATAAATCCGGATGATATATCCAAAGCGACCTTTAGGACCCGATACGCCATTATGAGTTCTTGGTCATGTCTTTTGGGTTAACCAATGCCCCACAGCCTTTTATGGATTTAATGAACGTAATCTTCAAACCATTCCTAGATTTGTTCGTGATTGTGTTCATAGATGATATCCTAATCTACAGTAAGAGTGTTGAAGAACATGAAGAGCATCTGAGGGTAGTGCTTCAAGCCTTGAAACAGGAGAAACTATATGCTAAATTTTCAAAGTGTGAATTTTGGTTGGAAAAGGTAGCCTTTTGGGCCATGTTGTGTCAAGGGATGGAATTATGGTAGACCCCCGTAAGATAGAAGAAGAAAGAACCGCCAAACCGACCACTCCGACCAGAGGTTAGAAGTTTCTTGGGTCGGGTATTATAGAAGATTCGTAAAGGGTTTTTCTAGTCTCACGCTTCCTTTGACCAGGTTGACTCAAAAAGCGGTTAAGTATACCAGTGGTCGTAAGCATGTGAGGCAAGTTTTGAAACTAAAGGAATTGTTGACTCATCGCACTAGTCTTAACCTTACCATCCGGACAAGGGTTCACGCCTATCATGCGATGCCTCAGAGTTGGGTTAGGATGTGTCTTGACGCAGTTTGGAAAGGTTATGCGATGCATCTAGACAATCAAGATACATGAGAAGAATTACCCAACTCATGACTTGGAATTAGTCATGTGGTGTTTGCCTTACGAATATGGAGACATTATTTGTATGGTGTGCATGTGGATATATTTACGATCATAAGAGTTTGCAAGACATAACCACGCAGAAGGATTTGAATCTCCACAAAGAAGATGGTTAGAGTTGCTTAAGGATTATGACCTTAGTATTCTTTACCATCCTCGGGAAAGCTAACGTGGTGGTGGCCGACGACTCAAGAGAGATCAACGGGCAAGCTCGGCCCATTTGGCAATACAAAAGAGGGTATCGTTCGAGGTACAAAGATCGGGAAACCTCTGGGTTAGCTTAACCGAGATCGGTGAAGGTAGGGTGGTGGTACATGATACCTCGCACCGCTTAGCTTCGTAAATAAAAGAGAGTCAGTTTGAGGATACGGAGTTTGTTGGATTTCGGGAGAGAATCCAACAGGGAAAACCTTCACAGTTTACATTGGGAGATAATGACGGAACCCTTCCCCTTAAGGGTAGGTTATGTGTTCCTAAGGTAAAGGATCTAAGGAGGAAGATCTTAGAGGAGGGTCACAACACAAGATATTCCATTCATCCAGTGGTCAACAAAATGTATCAGACCTCAAGGCAAATTCGTGGTGGGACGGGATGAAGAAAGACGTCATGAGTTTGTCGAGATGTCTTATATGTCGCCAGTGAAAGTCGAACATCAAAACCCGCGGATTACTTCAGACATCGGAGTCCCCATGTGGAAATGGGAGGCGATTCATATGGATTTTGTAACTGGTCCACCAAAACTCGAGAAGGGTATGATTCTATTTGGGTGATTGTTGATCGACTTACAAAGTCAGCCCATTTCTTACGGCCAAGACTACATATCGTGCACCACAAGACGCACAGATTTATTTGAAGGAGATTGTGCGGTTACACGGATTCCTTTACAAATTATTTCGATAGGGTTCCCAGTTCACCTCACACTTTTGGCAAAGTTTCCAGCAGGTCTCGGACAAAAGTTGTTAAGCACGCTTTCCACCCGCAAACAGATGGGGCAAGTCGAGCGAACAATTCAAACACTTGAGACATGTCGCGATCTTGTGTGTTAGATTTTCAGGAAGCCGGTCGACCATCTATGTCTAATTGAGTTCGCCACAACAATAGTTTTCACTCTAGCATACAAATGGCCGTTTGAAGCATTATATGGACGAAAATGTAGGTCTCCACTGATGGTTCGAGGTGGGTGACGCAATCGCTCGGACCAAGTCATTCAGAAACAAATGGTAAGGCACAGATGATTCTGGAGAGGATCAAAACAGCTCATAGTCGCATAAGTCCTACGCGGATCATCGGAAAAGAGACCTTGAATTTCAAGAGGAGAAAGTATTTTTAAAAGTGTCCCCAATGAAGGAGTTATGCGCTTTGGTAAGAAAGGAAAATTGAGCCCAAGGTTTATTGGGCCATATGAGATCTTGCGAAGAGTGGAATGTGGCTTACGAATTAGCACTTCCACAAGAGAGTGGAAGAATCATCCAGATTTTACGTGTCAATGTTACGAAAATACTTGCACGATCCAAGTCACGCCATCCTTCCCGTGAGATAATTCTTAATGAGGAGCTTCAATATGAAGAAGTTCGGTGGAAATACTTGATAGGAAGGTTAAGCGCCTTAGGAATAAAGATATTGCTTAGTGAAGGTCCTATGGAGGAACCACTCCACCGAGGAAGCCACCGGGAAGCGGAAGAGGCGATGAAAGTCAAATATCCGCTCCTATTTGACTAAGGTAATAAAAAAATGCATTACATAGTACTTCATATGTGTCATTTGCGTGTCTTTACGCATGTTACAACCTTATTCTCATTCGAGGACGAATGCTTCTTAAGGAAGGAGAATGTGAAGCCCCAAATTTGTTACAATAACAATAAACATTATTGTGTCTATGTGATTATGTTACGATTTTATTCACATTCGAGGACGAATGTTGCTTAAGGAGGAGAGAATGTAAAATCAGGAAAAAATAATAATAATATATAGTTGTGGTTGGGTTAAAAAAATATATATATATATAAGAAAAACAAAGAATAAATTGTATGGGATAGAGTTAGTGTTAAAGTTGGATAATAGATAGATGAAATGAAAATAAGAAACAAAAAAAAAAAAAAACAAAAACAACAAAAAAAAAAAAACAACAAAAATGCAAAGATGCTTTTCACGCACACTCTAAGCCCTTCCTCCTCCTTTTCATTTCCCTTCAATCTTTTGGTTTTTCACCTCCCATAGGTTATAGAAAACTCCTTCATTTATACATTGTATTTACACACAAACAAAGGGCATAACATAAAGGTTAGAAAATCGAAAAAACAAGTGAACAAGAAGGAAAAAATCAAGAAAATATCAAGGAGGAAGGAGAACAATACAATTAGGGAACACTAAGGAGCAAGGACCACTTGTAGCAACCGAACCACAATCTTTTTCACACTTACAAGGTGAGTTTTCTCACTCAGAAATTCTTGGTAACATCCTTTATTTTTAGTTCAATACATGTTAGAATAAGAATTGAGTGTTGAAAAGAAATATTGAACTTTTGATTGTTTAGACAACTAGTTGCGTCATGAACTTTACGAACTGTTCTCACTGAGTTATAATTGTTAGAATTTGATGAAATTCGGAGGAATTGTACACCTCTCTAATATGATCATATAGAACCAAAAATGAGGTAAAATGGACGTACGGTTTGAAAGTTATCATAATTCAAAGTTCCTGCCTTAGATTTGGTCAAAATTCGGAAAGACATAATTACGGACTGTTTTTATTGAGTTTTACTTATTAGAATTATATGAAAATTTACATGGTTGTAAATCTCTCTGTTACGGACAGATATATATAAAGATTTATTAAAACGGACTTACGAGTTGAGAGATATTGTAGTTTGAAGTTGCTGCCTCGGATTCGTCGGAATCCAGAAGGGCAGGACGTTGAAACGTAAAACTGTACTAATCTGTGGGGAATATGAAAATTGTTGCTAAATGAAAGTTCTAGATCTCTTTGTTGTGGACATTTTGAGACCTTACGGGGGTCTATCCGACTTACGGATTGAGAGTTATCACTGTTTAAAGTTTCTGCCTCGGATCTATCGAGATTCAGGAAGGGCAGCGAATAAAAGTGTAAAACTGTACCAAATGGTACAGAATATGAAAGGATGGTTCACATGGAGACGTGTAGCTCTCTGTTCTCGTCGTTTTGAGATTTTATGGGGCTTGAACGGATTTACATATTAGGAGTTATGACTATTCTAAGATTGGGTGTTGTTTAATAAATATTCTGCCGAAATAAATTTCATGTGGCTGTTTTGAGGATAAATTTGTGTTAGTTACCCAAAGTAGTTTTAAATGAAATTCGGTACAGTGAAAGATCCCCGTCTTACCTTAGTTTCCGCTTGAGAAACACCTTAGTTGGAGCTATGGTTAAAACGTTATAATCGTTACAAGTATGAATGACAGAATGTTAGAAAAGAGAATAGTATTTATTTGATCTTCTGAAAAATATGAAAAGTGAATACGTGTTCACATAAATATATAAATATATAATGGATCGGGTTGCACGCCGCAACAAAACGTAAAGTGAATACGCGTTCACAAATACGTAAACATAATGGATCGGGTTGCACGCCGCAACAAAACGTAAAGTGAATATATGTTCACAAATACGTAAATATAATGGATCGGGTTGCACGCCGCAACAAAACGTAAAGTGAATACGCGTTCACAAATACGTAAACATAATGGATCGGGTTGCACGCCGCAACAAAACGTAAAGTGAATATATGTTCACAAATACGTAAATATAATGGATCGGGTTGCACGCCGCAACAAAACGTAAAGTGAATACACATTCACAAATACGTAAACATAATGGATCGGGTTGCACGCCGCAACAAAACGTAAAGTGAATACATGTTCACAAATACGTAAATATAATGGATCGGGTTGCACGCCGCAACAAATATGAAAGATGAATACATGTTCACCTATATATAAATATGAAAAGTGAATACGCGTTCACAAATATATAAATATAATAAACATGTGGAAATGCAGGGGAATGTCTTAACGTATAATACGAGATAAAATGAAGTGTTAGTTAAACCGAGAATTTCCTATGAGGAGTTGTTGCATATTTAAAGATGTTGTAACCTGATATGTTTTTGCAATATGCTTATTACGTTATAATGTGATTGCACTTGGAATATTGTGGTGTTACTTTGAATTGCAGGGTAAGGTTCTCACTCAGCCCCAGATGGTAGAGCTGACTCTTTATTTAACATGTTTCAGGAAAGCGTGATAGAGGAAAGGCTCCACGCCAAGGCTAGCGATCGTCCGCGACCTCTTGTCATACCAAGTCCATTGCTTGGGCTTGGTACTCGCCGTTCGAATGTCGGTTCAGTGTCTCGAAATGCCTGTGGAACGGGCTCCTTCCAACTTAGAATAAGATTTGTCAAGACGCCATGTAGAAACAATGTTTGCACGAGCATGGGCTCGCGTTATATTTTCAATAAAGTCATGAACAAATTTCTTTATTGTTATTTTTATTAATAGCCCAGATTCGAATATAAGTTTAAATTTCTAAATAAAGAGAATTAAATGGTGCTCCTGGTGGAAAATAATTGTCCAGGTGCCATCACGCCCTAAGTAAAGACTTAGGAAAAGTCGGGGCGTGACAATACAATAGCCAGATGTAGACCGTCTAGTATCCGGACAACCACCCCAATCAACATCTGTATATGAGATAAGTGTAGATGTCGACGAGGGATACAAATGCAAGCCATAATCAATTGTGCTATGGATGTACCTAATAATGCGTTTGAGCGCATTCATGTGCTCAATCCTGGGATCATGCATAAACAAACATACCTGATGCACGACATATGTAATATCATGCCGTGTGAACGTAAGATACTGAAGTGCCCCTGCAAGACTGCGATATCAATTTAGATTTTGGGCTTTCGGGCGGGCTAGTGGATCGAGTGGATGACCAAACTTGGGCCAAAACTGATGGCTAGTTCTATGTTTGGTTATTGGGCCTAAACAAATGGACCTGGAGTGTTACACCTCGTAGTTTTAAGGCGATAATTAGAGAACGTAATTAAGGAAATAAGATTCGAATATTGGGTGTAAAGTATACTTATATGCTAATGAGGAAATTAGTATACATAGGAGATGCTCCCGTAATAAATTTTGATACTACAAGTGTGATATGGACAAAGTGACGTGTATATATACATATGGACATGAAATTTTTATGATTTTATGTAGGATGGGTTATGTGTGAGATTGATTTATTAATTGTGAATTTATTTTAGTAGAGGGATTAATTTAAGTAGACAATTATGGGGATTGGACCAAAGTGCAATATTAATTTTCAGATTTTGCCCTTAAAACTTATCAACCATTCATCTTCTAAACTCCCACACTTCATTTTCAAATAACACTCCCTCACCTTCACTCTCCTCTCCTCTTCCTCTTCGGCCGAAAAAACCCGTCCATTCTCTAGCAAAATTTAAGCTTTTATCTCCCTCTTTCTAGACTAAGTTCTTCTACAAATTATAAGCCAAGTAAACTCCTAAAAACAGTGAGCAAAATCGGTACACTGCTGGCCGAAATTAAGCCCAAGAAATTCCAGTTTTAAGATAAGAAATTTGGAAGAAAAACATGCAAGAAAGATGGATTTAAACTTATAGAATACATGCATGTCATTTTGGAGTTGAAGAAATGATAGAAATGGTGAAGGAAACTTGAGCAGTGGACCGAGTTTAAGGACTGTTTTGGGCTAAAAATTAAGGTAAAAATTATTCTTTTTATGGATTATTTAGAAGATTAAGTGATGTTGTAGTTAAGAGATAAACTCATGTTAAAGAAGAATTGGAAATACGAGATTGCATGTGATTGTTGTTGTCACGACCCGACCCGATGGGCAGCGACTAAGCGCCCTAATGGCGCCATTATACTGAGCTGTCACGTAATGAGACCGACACTAAGGACAACATGAAATTTGGCAGCATAACGCCGCAATCATAACACATGTATGAATAGGCAAGTCGGCAAGGCTGCCTTTACACACAAATAACCCTGTCTCCTAAGGAGTCACATCTAAGCAAATATAATAAAGGACGCAAGCCGACAAGGCTGTCACTATATACGGAAACCGTGTAATGAATCCACATCAAGGTTATATATGTGCTAATTTAGAGTAATTTGGAGGTGATGAGCTGTCGGAGAGGATGATAGACCCGTAAGAGATCATGTTTAATTGACTTAATGACATACCATATTTTTAGATTAAGCTGTGTTGTATGCTTAAGTGATGTGTATGAATAATAGTGGTATGTAGTAAATAGGGTAAGACAATGTGATTTTGAGATTATGAGAAGCTATCTTGCTCGTATACGGAGAGAGATAATGTAAGCTTGAGACATGGAGTAATAAGGATCTTAGAATATTTGATAATCGTTGAGCCCTTAGATATACAAGACCTTCTTGAGTAAAGTATTCTATGTTTGATCTTGGTTAAAGTACATAGTATACGTGAAGTATATTAGTTGTGATTGATGAATGAGACTATGTGTTATATGGTGGCCATGTGAGGCATCTTTGGGTTGCTGAGTATTGTTGGAACTTGTAGAAAAGGAAGAGATTAAGTGAGAAAAAGGCGTGCTGTGAATTTCAGCCTGGCGTCAGCGGTGCGACAGCGATCAGGCTTGAAACTCGCAGAGTCATAGAATTTAGAATCGCTGCGACGCCAGGGCGCGTGATGCGACACTAACAAGTATATGTCGATGGGTTTAGTTAAAGGAGAATATGCCGAGTTTGTGTAGCTTGAGACCTTTGATGAACATTCGAGGACGAATGTTTCTAAGGGGGGAAGAATGTTATACACCGTAGTTCCAGGGCATATAAGTGAAAACGTAAGTAAGGAAATAAGATTGGAAGGTTGGAAGGAAAGTATATTTACATTTCTATATGGAAAAATTATGGGAAAAAAATGTGACGACGAAAAATTATTAACTTGGAGTTTAATTCTTCTAATTGGATTTATGGACTTAGTATTGTATTATGAAGTCTTGGAATTGATAATATGGGATCCACAAAAAATTTCACAATTTTGTGGGGCCCTTCGAAAAATATGATATTTTGGACAAGTGTTAAGATGTTTTGTGAGGATAGAATTTTGGCCAATGGGAGGGTGACATGTGTCCCTCATCCACTTGTCTCGCAAGACAAATATCTATATAGAGGATTGGATAGCAAGACTTAGCCATTTCTCACATAATATCTATCTTCCAAAAGCTTTCTCTCCTCTCTTCTCCTAGCTTGCAAGTCTCGAACCAAGCAAAATTTCAAAGAACAAGAGTTGATTATTATCCAAAACTAAGCACTCTAATCAAGTTCTAAGCCAAGATAACTCTCTAAGATTATCCAAAAACAGTTTTGGCCGAAAAGGGTGTTGAAACCCTAAGCTTGTTTATGAACTTTTTGGAAGTAAAACAAGAAGGGAAGATGGTTACAAGCTTGTAGAGGTTACATGTGTGTGATTGGAACTTGAAGAAGTGGAGCTAAGACAAACTGTGGGCCGAAAGTTAGTGAACTATTTTGGGCAATATTTAATGTAAGATTCTTCTTCCTCTTGAAGTAATTGGATATTACATGTTGTTATAGTTAATAGATGAACTTGTGTTAGGAAGAATGGAGAATAAGGAGTGTATGGGCAGTTTTTGGGTGATTGGCAAAAAGTTGGCAGTTTTCGGATATTGGATTTGTTGGTTATAATTGTTGTTGTTATCTTCACCTATTGCATGTTAAATGAAGGAATATTGTTGTTGATAAGTTGATATGAAGTATATTAAAGTATTGAAACTTGAATTGGATTATAAGGGATTATGGAAAGGGTTATTGTGTTGGGGTTGTTGGCTGAGAATACTATAAAACTGTTGGGTATTGTTGTGCAGTTTTAGGGACTTTTTTGTGGCATTTGAATGCTGGAAATTCAGCCACCAATATGCATGTTTAAATATAGTAATTGCTAATGAAAGTTCTAAGGGAATAAGGGTGTAGAAAGGTGTTGAAAGACTTCACTTTTTACCCTCGTTGTTATTGGATGGTGGACTGTTTTACGTGGATTATGAGGTTGTTTTTACGTGAAATGTAGGTGTGTGAATCACCTTGGTTAACTGTTGTTTGTGCCCTTAATCGGTGCTTGGTTGTTGATGAAATTGGCCTTATTGAAAGGTGGAAAAGTACGTATAAATAGGGGAAGTGCTGTCCAAATTTTTATAAGAAAAAAAAGCCATTACTTGGTATATAACCTACTCTAGTGAGCATGGAGTTGATATACGTGTTATGGTATTTATAGGTTGAAGTACTACTTGGGGCGGATTCTAGTTATCAAGTTGGTATAAGCCGATAAGGTATGTGAACCTCTTCCTTCTCCTTTTGGCATATTCTACGTATGAACCATAACTGTGGTATTGTTTCAAAAATTATTCTACTCTTAGAAGTTAAAGAGTATTCATGTTATTGATTATATGCTAAAGACATGTCTAAATTATTCCTAAGTCCTTACCAAGTCTTATGAGAGATGTTGGTAAGAGTTTTTAGTAAGTATTGGTGTCGAGTTGATCTTGCTAAGTTACAGCACTAATAAGTATTAAGCGTTGAGACTGATTTTGGTAAACGTATTAAAACAAGCCATTGCATCGTATTAAAACAAGTCATTGCAGCGTTAAATGAAAAAGATATCGACAATCAATTATATTGAAATGATTAGAAGTCCATCTGCATAAAAACTAAGATATAACCAGTTCATTTTACATTTTCTAGTTCACAGCTGATTAGATAAGATCATTATAAATATATAACCTACTAACGGCTCATAAAATGAATTAATTTGGCAATTCAGATCGGTTATCATCATGCAAACGTTTCCATAATGTTAGCCAGAGCAGCGAGACGAATTTAGATTATCAAGTTGATACAGACGACAAACGGTATGTGAACTATCCTTTCTTATTTTGGCATGTTTATTTGGAGTAAGTGTACGGTGAATGTACATAGTTTTATTGGATCTTAATCCTAAAATGATACTTGCTATGATAAGTGCCTTGATTTTCCAAATGAGGATTTAAAATGAAAGGTATGAGAGTGCCTTGGTGTTTCTATAAAATGTATGTACGGTGAACGTACATAGTACTTTTGGGTTCAAGTCCCTAATGATACATGATATGACTCTTTTTATAAAATGAATGTACGGTGGACGTACATAGTACTTTTGGGTTCAAGTCCCTACTATTACATGACATGATAGTGCTTGAGTTTTCTAAAAGAAAGATATGACAAATGTTAGGTACATGACATTTTTGTACCTTGGTTTGTATAAAATGGAGGTTCATTACAAATGTTTGGTACATGACATTTTGGTATCTTGGTTTGATAAAATGGAGGTTCATTACAAATGTTTGGTACATGACATTTTGATACCTTGGTTTGTATAAAATGGAGGTTCATTACAAATGTTTGGTACATGATATGTTGGTACCTTGACTTTTCTAAATGAAAATTCATTTTAAAGAGATTATATGGAGAGTCAAAGTGGTGATTTAAATTGCATATGATTGCTCATGATAGTTATTCGTGCAAGTGTTGTTCATCACTTCGTCGAGTCCCACGATTGAGTCGGCAAGGTTATATTTGATTTCATGGACATGTATCCATGATGCGAGTACAAGATACTCAGACATGTATATATATATATGTATTGTGATAACACCAAGTCCCTCACTAAAGCACCGAGATACGTTATATGATTCCACCAAGTCCCTCACTAAAGGGTCGGGATACGTTATAAGTAAATAGATACGGTGACTCCATGGACAGGCATCCATGATTTTGTTATGACTCTCATTTTGTTTAAAAGGTACGGTTGGCTCTCACGTTTAAAAGGTACGGTTGGCTCTCACATTTAAAACGGTACAGTTGGCTCTCACTTTTAAAACGGTACAGTTGGCTATATTTTATATGGCACGGTTGGATCTGGTATTTTGATTATTATACTTGTCCCTGTCATCCCTTGGTCAGTTATGATCATGTTTATTGTACTTCATGTTTACATACTTGGTACCTTGTTGTACTGACCTCCTTCGGGGGGCTGCGTTCATGCCCGCAGGTATAGGTACTCAGTTGGGTGATCCGCGAGCTTAGGATCCTTGCTCAGCGTTTTGGAATAGCTCCATTGTTCCAGAGCTTGTCATTTTGGTACAGGTCTTCCATTATAGCTTATGTATATTCAGGGGTACGATGTGGCCTTGTCCCGTCATAGTTACTGTATACTCTTAGAGGTCTATAGTCATGTGTGGGTTGGACATGTACAATTGTAGCTCGTTTTGGTTTTATGTAAAGTGGCGGCCTTGTCGGCATGCCTATTTTTATTTCATGAGATTATGAGTTTCTTAAGTTTCCACTATTTTTATGTGATGTATGGGTAGAAGGGTGCCTAGGTAGGGCACCAGTCGCGGGATCGTCGGTTCGGGTTGTGACACAGGGTATTCAGGAGCTGGTCAGAGCTCCAGGGCTTCAGGTTCACAAATGAACAGGGGTTCTAGTCAGTCGAGGCCACCTTTGCCTCGGTGTTCTCAGTGTAGTAGGTCCCATTTTGGAAAATGTCGTTTTGCTACAGGTGCTTGTTTTTATTGTGTCCGTCAAGCTCATATGACGAGAGAGTGTCCTTTTAGAAGGGATACAGGTAGTATGGCTCAGCCTACTGGATCGGTTGCTTGTTCATCTTCTTCTATAGCTATACGCCCCGCAGGGCAGGGTGTTCATATTCCAGCAGGCCGTGGTAGAGGTCGTGGTGGAGTTTCCGGTTCTGGCGGTCCCTCAAACCGCATTTATGCCTTGGCTAGTAGGCAGGATCATGAGGCATCACCAAATGTTGTTACATGTATATTATCGATCTTTTTCCGTGACGTATATGCATTGATAGATGCAGGTTCTACCTTGTCATATATATCTCCCTTGTTGCTAGTAGAATTCATGAATAAGAGTTTCAAGAGAATCACAAGGAAATCCCTAACAAAGTAATTAGCTCCTAACCATAGTCACGCTAAGAACTAATATAATCTTCATACATGAACTGAAATAAACAAAGCAAAAGAAAGAAAAGAAAATACTCAAGAACAAGTCTCCAAGCCTTCTAGCATCCAAGGATTGTGTTGTGGAATATTTACAAGATGAAATGGTGGGTGGAGAATGGAATGGGTGATGGAGAATGGAATGTAGGATGGTATGGAGAATATGGAGAATGAATTCTTCTAATGATGTAGAGACTATTTATAGCCCAAGAATCCTTTAGGTAAAGGGTTAGGGATTATGTCGGTAGGAAAAGTTATAGAATCCTTTTAGGTAAAGGGTTTAGGAAAAGTTATCCCTTTAGGTAAAGGGTTTAGGAAAAGTTATCCCTTTAGGTAAAGGGTTAAGGAATATGTGGGTAGGAAAAGTTATCCCTTTTGGACTCTGAAAACGTGTCAAATTCGGCCCAAAACTACAGAAATCCCGCGTCGGTGCCGTGGCACTGCAGCTGGCGCCACGGCGCCTGAAAATCAGAGAGCTTTCAGACGAATTCAGTGGTCGGCGCTACGCGCCGCTGGCGTCGCGCGCGGTGAAGATTCTTCCGAATTTTCGCTTCTTCGCCCTTTGTTCGTCCGGCCTTCGTCGATTTCTTCTATATTTCCGAACTTGAAGCCATTTCTTGGCCCTTTAGTGTGCAATTTCATCTCATTTATGCTCATTTCATCTCCTTTTCGCAATTTCTCCATTTCTGACCGCTGTGACACAAAAGAAAGGAAAACGACCCTAATACTATACTAAACATAAATGAAATGAGTAAAATACTAACTAAAAATGACTCAAAAGGTGTATATAAAATACATCGATCAAACACCCCCAAACTTAACATTTGCTCGCCCTCGAGCAAAGATAAAAAAAATATAAACAAAGACACGAAAGAAAGTAAAATAAAATGACTCAAAGACACTGATCATTTTGCTGCACAATTGTCACTTAGAAAAACATGAAGGTTAGTAGGATAATATGCAGGAACATATAGCATGGATTTTTAGCATTCTAAACACTCAAGTCAGATATTTCGCAAATTCAATTTAATCATGCTCAATGGATGTAAAAATACCTAACTATGCATGTCAATTTCAAAATCCTATGGCATGTTCACTTGCTATTCTCCACTAATCATGGATACACACATTAGAGATCTTCAGGGCTTTTCAGGGTTGTAATGTAGTCTTAGGCAGGGGTAGGTAAAAATAGGCATTTAGGCTCAATTTACGTACCATAAGCTCTTTTGCTTTAAATTCTTCCCTTTTCTTTTGATTCTCTTTTTAACCTCATACCTATCTTTCCCCTCTTTTGTTTTGAGAGAATGAGGTGTCTGATGAATAGTAAGCACCCCCAAACTTAGGCTTTTGCCTATTTATTATTACTTTTTCATTGGGGTGCATCAAAATTATTCACTCTCTTTTGTCTCTTTTTCAACACTTTATATTTCAAACAACTCAATTTTTCCACTTATGGCACAAATATGGAATTTTAGGGTGTCAAAGAAAAGATCTTATTTTTGGCTCAAAGGGGCTGACTAGGGATTCAATTGTAATGTCAGGGATAGGCAAAGAATGGTAAGAAAGGGCTAACAAAGAAATGCATGAATCATCTCCCTAATATGCATATCCTAACTATTTCGCCTCAAATAGCAAGCAAGCAGACACATAGGTTTAATCACTAACAATGCATAAATCAAGCAAGATACCCCAAATAGTTCGATTTCATGAATTTTTGGCATATCTATCCTAAGTGTTCAGATGGTTACTTCTAATTCCATTACATTATTCTACTTTACTTCACTAGGCGTTTCAAGTAACTACAACATGCATGATCTTAAAAAAAAAAATTATGACTCAAAAAAAATACTCAAAAATACCAAAACAAATCAAAAAGACTCAAAAACAATAAAACATCCCCCAAACTTAAATCACACATTGTCCCCAATGTGTGCAAGACTAAAAAAAATAGGGACAACTTCGACACAACACAATGGCCATAATGGAGGTGCGGGAGGAAAAATTGAATTTGCACAATACGGCTCTCTGAAGTTCGTATGCCACACGACGACTTTTATTTTTTTCAGCATTTTTGCTCTTTTTTCCTCAAAGTTTAGCTTTCAGTCCACCTGTCATCCAACAACACAAAACAAGAACCCAAGACCGTGAGACTATTCAAGACAAAATAAAAACAAACTAAAACAAAAATTAAAATAACATAATTAAAAACATTGGGTTGCCTCCCAACAAGCGCTGTCTTTAACGTCTTTTAGCCTGACGCAGTTAACCTTTACGAGTGCCCATTGGATCCTTCCGCGAACCGCTTGCAATCCGCATAGTTATTGTTGCTGGTCTCACTTTTCCTACAACACTCTTTTCAACTAAGGGCTTCAGATATAAGATTATCCCCCAAGTACACAAGACATACTTGTCTTCTAGGCTCTCTATAATGTAGGGATCGGTGAGATTCCCAACATCTCTCAACTCTAGGGGGTGCCCTTGATGGTATGGACTTCCTATTTGGGGATCAACAGTGACAGATGGTGGTGTTTCTTCTGCAATAGGTACAGGAAAAAGAATTTCCACAGAATCCAAAAAGGTGAATAATTGGATCTCAGTAATCTTTTTCTTCTCTACACCAACTATTTCGCCAGATTCCTCAACAGATGGGTGTGGTTCAAGTTCCTCAATTTTCTTATCACTTCCCATAATGATGTCGCTAGGCAGATTTTCTTGAGGTGTATTGCTCATCTTATCCATCAGTTGCCCTATGTGGGTCTCCAAATTAATGAGGGACTCCCTTGTCTCAGCCATAAACTGAGTCTGGCACTTGGTGAGCCCGAGTATGCCTGTCTGCAACTCTTCTAGATCTTCCTCTAGAACCTGTGGGTTAAGTCGCTGATGACTCCACCGCTCGATAGTAGTAGTCCATATAATTTTTTTTTTCGTTTTTTTCTTTTCGAATTTAACCTGCAAAATAAGAAAACAACAAAAGGTGATAAAAAGATGCTCGCAGAACAAGTTAGAAACTCGTTCTTGGAGCAACCAAATTAGAAATAAGAATAGATAAATCGATATTGAAAGTACGCCAATCCCCGACAACGGCGCCAAAAACTTGGTGCGCGATTTATGCACACACTAACGCAAGTGCACGTGTCGTGTCAAGTAATATAGTCTAGGTAAGACCGAATATCGTCCTCAGAGACTGGTTTTCAAGTACCGATTATCTATCCTTTAGTTTCTATTTGGTTAACGTTAATTGAGTTGGAATTCTAAACTAATAATGCAGGAAATAAACTAATTATGAAAATACTTTGATTTAAATCAGTTATGATGGAGAATTAGGGCTTCCAAGATCATCAACTATCCACTCTTATTCAATCCTTAATACAATTATACTGACTTCTTCTTCTACGTTAAGATAGCAGGTTAACTAGACCGTTTTATACTCATGTTAAGGTAATATAAACACTCAACCCCAATGGAGAACCCTTCTACCTTTTGGTGACAAGATTGACTACAAAGGAGGATTAAGAGCAATAACCTATTAAGCTACACAAGTATCGGGGTACTTTCGTCCGCGATTTAAACCTATGTTTATTCAACTATAGCATATTCACAATCTCCCCTTTCGGCTTTCGATTAGAAATCATATAAGTTATGATAATTAGTGATCAATTAATTACCAAGCAATCAAAACAATTATTGAATAAATCTTAAACAAGTGAAGAAGAAATCAACTAATTTATTAATTCATGAATAAGAGTTTCAAGAGAATCACAAGAAAATCCCTAACAAAGTAATTAGCTCCTAACCATAGTCACGCTAAGAACTAATATAATCTCCATACATGAACTGAAATAAACAAAGCAAAAGAAAGAAAAGAAAATACTCAAGAACAAGTCTCCAAGCCTTCTAGCATCCAAGGATTGTGTTGTGGAATATTTACAAGATGGAATGGTGGGTGGAGAATGGAATGGGTGATGGAGAATGGAATGTAGGATGGTATGGAGAATATGGAGAATGAATTCTTCTAATGATGTAGAGACTATTTATAGCCCAAGAATTCTTTAGGTAAAGGGTTAGGGATTATGTAGGTAGAAAAGTTATAGAATCCTTTTAGGTAAAGGGTTTAGGAAAAGTTATCCCTTTAGGTAAAGGGTTAAGGAATACGTGGGTAGGAAAAGTTATCCCTTTTGGACTCTGAAAACGTGTCAAATTCGGCCCAAAACTTCAGAAATCCCGCGTCGGCGCCGTGGCCCTGCAGCTGGCGCCACGGCGCCTGAAAATCAGAGAGCTTTCGGACGACTTCAGTGGTCGGCGCCGCGGCGCCGGTGACGGCATTCTTTCGGATTTTTCGTTTCTTCGTCCTTTGTTCGTCCGGTCTTCGTCTGATTTCTTCTATATTTCCCGGAACTTCTTAGGCTTCATTTCTTGGCCCTTTTAGTGTGCAATTCCATCTCATTTATGCTCATTTCATCTCTTTTTCACCATTTCTCTATTTCTGACCGCTGTGACACAAAAGAAAAGAAAACGACCCTAATACTATACTAAACATAAATGAAATGAGTAAAATACTAACTAAAAATGACTCAAAGGGTGTATATTAAATACACCGATCAGTCTTCCTCCATAACGGGGGATAGAGTTCACTATAGATGTATTGTCAGGTACCCAATCCATATCTATTCCTCCTTATATAATGGCACATGCAGAGCTGAAGGAGTTGAAGGAGCAGCTGAGAGACTTGTTGGAAAAAGGCTTTATCAGGCCTAGTACATCACCTTGGGGAGCACCGGTACTATTTGTAAGAAAGAAGGATGGGTCGCTGCGGATGTCTATTGATTATATACAGCTGAATAAGGCAACAATAAAGAACATGTATTCCCTCCCCAGGAGTTGATGATTTATTTGACCAGTTGCAGGGTGCTAAGTGTTTCTCCAAGATAGACTTGCGGTCAGGTTATCATCAGGTGCAGGTAAGGGAGTTGGATATTTCGAAGACAGCATTCAGAACCCGATACAGACATTATGAGTTCAGAGTGATGTCTTTTGGGCTGACCAATGCTCCAGCAGTATTTATGGATTTGATGAACCAGGTATTCAAGCCATTCTTGGATATGTTTGTCATTGTATTCATTGATGATATTCTGGTTTATTCACGTTCAGAAGAGGAGCATGCAGACCATTTGAGGACGATACTTAGGGAAATTCAGCACCAAAGGTTGTATGTCAAGTTCTCTAAGTGAGAATTCTGGTTGACTTCAGTGGCATTCTTGGGGCATATTATTGGAGCTGATGGTATTCGGGTAGATACGCAAAAGATTGAGGTAGTTAAGACTTGACCCAGACCGACGACGCCTAATGAGGTACGCAGTTTTCTGGGGCTTGCAGGATATTACAAGAGGTTTGTAAAGAAGTTTGCCTCAATTTCAGCGCCTTTAACAAGGCTAACTCAGAAGACAACTAAGTTTCATTGGACTGATGCTTGTGAGCGCAGCTTCCAGTTGTTGAAAGACAAGTTGACTACGGCTCCAGTTCTAACTCTTCCTGAGGGACTAGATGTGTATGTTATTTATTGTGATGCTTCAGGTGTTGGACTAGGTTGTGTGTTGATGCAGCATGGAAGAGTTATAACTTATTCCTCCCGATAGCTCAGAAAGCACGAGAAGAATTATCCTACTCATGATTTGGAGTTAGCAGCGGTGATTCATGTTTTGAAGATATGGAGACATTATTTGTATGGTGTTCATGTTGATATTTACACAGATCACAAGAGTCTCCAATATATCTTTAAGCAGAAGGAGCTAAATTTACGAGAGAGACGGTGGCTTGAGTTACTAAAGGATTATGATATTGATATCTTGTATCATCCAGGGAAGGCAAATTTTGTGGAGGATGCTCTTAGCCGTAGATCTATGGGTAGTTTGACGGATGTGCATCCAGACAGAAAGGAGATGGTTCGTGAGATACACCAGCTAGCCAGCCTTGGTCCGTTTGGCTGATTCTGGAGACATTGGAGTTCTTGTTCGAGGAGTTGTTGAGGATCCTGTTCTGGCACAGTATAGAGATGCAACTCTTCGAAAATAGAAGACTCTATGTGAGGTTGCACCTGATGGAATGCTACGATATGAGGGTAGATTGTGTGTGCCTGATGTTGTAGGGCTACGATGACATGTTATGAGAGAGGCACATTATGCCCGTTATTCTATTCATCCAGGGTCAACAAAGATGTATCATGACCTCAGATATTTGTATTGGTGGGATGGTATGAAAAGGGACATAGCGGAGTTTGTTGCTCAGTGCCCGAATTATCAACAGGTTAAGGTCGAGCATCAGAAGCCTGATGGATTATTGCAGGAGATAGAGATCCCAACTTGGAAGTGGGAAGTGATTAATATGGACTTCATTACAGGCTTACCTCGCACTCAGCGGAAGTGTGACTCTATATGGGTTGTTATGGATAGGCTGACGAAATCAGCCCATTTTCTTCCAGTCAGGACTACTTATTCGGCTGAAGATTATGCGAGATTGTACATCAGGGAGATAGTGAAACTTCATGGGGTCCTCACATCTATCATATCGGACAGAGGAGCTCAGTTTGCAACTAACTTTTGGAGATTGTTCCAGAAGGGATTGGGGACACAGGTGAGTCTTAGCACAACATTTCATCCTCGGTCGATGGCGGTGAGCGTCTTATTCGACATACTCGAGGATATGTTGAGAGCCTGTACTATTGACTTTAGATGTAGCTGGGATGATCTTTTACCACTCATTGAGTTTGCCTATAATAACAGCTACCATTCTAGTATCCAGATGTCACCGTATGAGGCCTTATATGGAAGGAAGTGCATGTCACCTAACAGTTGGTTTAATGTAGGCGAGACTAAGTTAATCGGCCGCATATGGTTCGAAGTGGCGATAAGGTGAAACTTATTCAGGAGAGATTATTAGCAGTCCAGAGTCGACAGAAGTCATATGCAGATAATCAACGTCGACACTTACAGTTTTAGGTTGGTGATTGGGTATTCCTGAAGGTGTCACCCATGAAGGGTGTGATGAGATTCGGTAAGAAGGGAAAGCTTAGCCCAAGATACATTGGACCTTACCGGATTATTCGTAGGATAGGCAATGTTGCCTATGAGTTGGATATTCCATCTGATTTGGAAGCGGTACATCCAGTCTTTCATGTATCGATGCTGCGTAAGTGTATTGGTGATCCTTCCAGAGTATTCCCGGTGGATGATGTCCAGGTGACAGAGGAGTTGACTTATGAGGAGAGTCTCATAGCGATACTTGATCGCCATGTTAGGAGGTTACGTACTAAGGACGTGTCTTTCGTCAAGGTATTATGGCGAAATAATAATAGGGAAGAGATGACTTGGGAAGCAGAGGACGAAATGAAGGAGAAGTATCCTCACTTGTTTCCTATGCCTACAGGTAACTTGATTCCTTACTTAACTATTTTGATTGGTGAATGACATATGTGATATATTGTGGCCCTGTGAGGCATCTTTGGATTTACTGAATATAGGTTGATAGGTATAGTTATAAAGGAGACTCTGCCAAAAAATTTATAGCATGAGACCTATGATGAACCTTCGAGGACGAATGTTTCTAAGGGGGGAAGGATGTTACACCTCGTAGTTTTAAGGCGATAATTAGAGAACGTAATTAAGGAAATAATATTCGAATATTGGGTGTAAAGTATACTTATATGCTAATGAGGAAATTAGTATACAAAGGAGATGCTCCCAGAATAAATTTTGATACTACAAGTGTGATATGGACAAAATGTCGTGTATATATACATATGGACATGAAATTTTTATGATTTTATGTAGGATGGGTTATGTGGGAGATTGGCTTATTAATGTTGTGATGTTGTTGTTACCGATTGTTGGGGACTGATTTTGTGTATATTGGATTCGTTGTTGTTGTTGTTATTATTGTCACTAATTGCATATGGAAATTGAAAAGAAATCTGGATATTTAAAATTGTATTTGGTTACATGAAAGTATTGAAATATGAAATTCGATTTTAAGGAGTTAAGAGAAGAGTTGAGAAATCATGTTGTTGTGGCTGTGACTTTTATGAAATTGTTGGACATCGTTGTAATGTAATTAAGGGTTATTCTGTTGAGATTATAATGCCGGAAATATACGTTATGAACATGTATATATGTTATGGTAATTACTAATACATGTCTTAAAGGAATTAAAGTGTAGAAAGGTGTTATTTTGTTTTCTCGTTATTGTTGGTATATGGACTGTTTAGCGGCTGATTTGACATGGATTAAGTGGCTGGATTTACAAGAGAAATAGGTATATTAATCACCTTGGTTGTTGTAGTTGTTGTCTCCCATGAATGTAAAGAGAATGAATGTATTATGATGGCGTATATGAAATATTTTGGATTGTTTTGGTTATATCTTCAAGTTGCATCTTGTTGTTGGTATTGTTGGCTTTGTTTGTAAGGTGTGGATGTGCATATAAATAGGGGAAGTGCTACCCAACTTTTTATAGAAAAGAGAGTCGTCATTCGATATAACTTATATTAGAAGTCATGGAGTTAACGAGCGAATTACTATTGTTATAGGTTGAAGTGCTAATCAAGACGAGTTGTAATTATAGAGTTGGTTAGTTCGACAATAAGATATGTGAAACTATCCCTTCTTTCTTTTGGCATGATGTTATAAAATGAATGTACGGCGGACGTACATAGTTTCTATGAATCCTGATTTCTAGTGATACTTGATATGATAGTTTCTTTTGATATTACAGTGATGGTTCATTCTATTTATTCTATTGAAAGTCAAATGATGATTTAAATTATATAAGGCGGCTCATGATAATCTACTCGTGCTAATGTGTTTATATCATTTCACCGCGTCCCGGGCCGGGAAGATTCACGCACAGTCCCTTGCATATGTTCACCGCGCCCTTCACTAGAGGGCTGGGCAGTATATAGATGATGATTTCATGGACAAACATCCATGATGCGGGTATAGATACTCATGATAGTATATGTATGATGATTCCATGGACATGCATCCATGCGGGTATAGGTACCCAGGATAGTATATATATATATATATATATATATATATGATTATATGGCCAAGCATTCATGATTTTTGATATGACTCTCATTTTTATAAGGCACAGTTGACTCTATTTTATATGGCACAGTTGGATTCGGTATTTGATAATCGTACTTGTCTCCTGTTATCTTTTGGCCTGTTATGATTATCTGTTTGGTACTTTATGTTTCATATACTCGGTACATTCTTTCGCATCGACCCTTTTCCTCGGGTCGCGCTCACGCCCGCAGTACAGTGTTCGGTTTTCGATCCTCCGCCTAGCATTCATGTTCAGCTGTTTGGAGAGCTCCATTGATTCAGAGCTTTGTCATTTTGGTACAGAACCTTATTTTCAGACTTATGCTTATTTATGGGCACGACGGGGCCCTGTCCCGTCATATTTCATTAACGTATTCTTAGAGGTCTGTAGACGGTTGTGGGTAGTAGATGTGTTTTTGTATATATGTACGGTTGTGAGCCGTTTTGGATATCTCTATGTACAGTGGCAGCCTCGTCGGCTTGCCTATTTTGTTATATGAATTAGCTGTGACTCTGGAGACAAAGTTTATTACCGATGTTTACATTATCCTTGGTATCCGTGTAATTATATGTGATGGTGGTGCCTGTGTAGGCACCGGTCGCGCCCGCTTGATCGGGTCGTGACATGAAGACCTGGGTGGTAAGACGGGTAAGGGAGCAATGGGCTCCCTTCATTGGGCATGTTGGCCACGAGATGTATCGGCCGAGGTGAAGGAAAAGAGGCGGGCCTCTCTCCTGACCGGTCCACCATATTTCTCATTGGCCGAACTATGTGTGGGGTAGTGTGGTTTGGTTCCACATGGTTTTGGGTATGTAGATGGTGCTGCAAAATTGGAAGTATTCCGTCGTCCAAAAAATTATATGAAGGTGGGGATGCCATATGAGATTTAGCAAATGGGAATGTAGACTCATAAAAAACTACGTGACCAGAAATTGTGATTTTCCCTTCGTCATATCATAACATTTATATCCCATATGATTTTGCGGGTATCTCAAAAACACACAAGGAGTGGAATGAGCCTGAAGTTTGTTAATGGTTGCGGATGGAAAAAGGGATAACACAAACACTCAAAAACCCTCAAACGTGAAAAGAGTGGAGATGATAGTATAACATTTGTGTAGGTGATATGTTGGAGAGTAGCTTGCTAGGAAGAATGTTTAGAAGATATGCGGCCATTTGAAGTGCATGATGTCAAAACACTGGTGGCGTGGACGAATGCATAATGAGTGTGCGAATTATATTGTTAATTGTTCAAATTTTTCTTTCGGCTTTTCCATTTTGAGGTGATGTATGTGTACATAAAAGACGCAAAGACATCCTATTTTTTTGACAAAATTCATTAAATTAGGCATTTATAAACTCCCTCTCATTGTCACATTGAAAACATTTAATGGATTTATTAAATCGATTTTTGATAAAAACACTAAATAGTTTTAAAATGGCGAAGATTTGCGATTTCTGCCTTAAGGGAAATGTTCACATAAAATTCGAATAGTAATCCAAAATAAGTATATAATATTTATGACATGCAGAACTCAAAATCGGAGAAGTCCACAAATCACAATGCATAAGATCAAATGGCACAAACGTTTGTGAAGTAAATAATGAAATAAGAAGTTTAACATGCTTCCCAAACACACAAGCCTCACAAACAGAAGAGTCCATAAGTTTATTACAAACAATAAAATTATTTTTTCTACGAGTATTGAACACCGGTGCGCCCGGGTGTCTCAACCAATTATGTTATATATTATGAGAAGTAGTTACAAATGTTGATGATTTGGTCACTTGGTTGTTGGTAGTGGTAGTGATGGGATACAAGTCCCCCATGATATTACATCTCATTAGTGGTATCTCCGTCTGAAAATCCTTCACAAAAAAACCAAATGGATCAAAATTCACAGAAACATTGTTGTCAGTTGTAAATCGCCGTACATATATCAAGTTCTCAATTAGTTTTGGTGCATGTAGACTTTTTTCAAATATAACGGTGGGTGAGGGTGAGGAAGTTTTACTTGATCAATACCACAAATTGGAATTTCATGCTCACTGCCGACAACAATATTTTTATTACTGCTCATATTAAAATAAGATGAGAGATTACCTTGAGATGTCGTCATGTGTGACGTATCCCTTATGTCCATGTACCACGAATCATCAGGAATATTCAAATTCATCTTGTTCATGGTGTGTTCGATATCGGTGGGAGCATAACTTGCGGAAGATGGTCCATGGGCTGCAAAAACTTGTTGCGGACAAGAGCACAGAACTCTGCATCGCTTGGCTCAAAGATGAGGTCCTGGCCCACGATGAGGTGGGGTATGGGCACAGAGGGGCAACCCATTATGGGGCCCAAGCCCACGACGGCATCGCCCCATCGGATCGCTTGCGGCGCCATCGGCGGGCCGCCATCGCTTCTATCGCGGTGGTTGTTGCTACCGCTTAACCGGTTCGCCCCAACCTCATCCCTTTCTACAATTGTTTTTTACTTTGTTATTATTACGATTTGAACCCCATTTTTTTACCATTGTTGTTGCGGTTTCCAGTTCCACCCGAACCAAAATTTTGGGTCGAAAATCTGCGGAAAATGAATTGGTGGAGACGAGGGAAGTTATGGCAGTGGTTGCCCCCGAGGCCATTTGTTTGCCTTGCGGGTTTCGTCAAGAATTAATCGCGAACGAGCCTTATAAAATGGAGGCAATAAATTACTTTGTTGAATTAACGTAGCAACCCCATCATAATATTCATTCAACCCCGTAATTAATTGAAAAACCAACCGTTGATTCTTCACCGGCACACCAACATTGGAAAGTTGATACGCAAGCATTTTTAACTTTTGGCAATAGATGGAAACGTTTGAAAAATCATCCAACTTGACGTTGATGAATTGGTATTCAAGATAGACCACCCTAGAAAGTTTATTATCTTGAAAAATATTTTTTAATTGTTCTCACGCTTGTTGAGCCGTAGAGCCCGGCTCCAAAATAGTATGCAAAAAATCGTTGAAGATGGTGCCATAAATCCGTTGAAGGACTATGACATCTAAGCGGGACCATAACTTTTTATCAACATCAGTGGTGTCCGATGAAGAATCGGAAGGGATGATATGGTCTATTACTTTGTATGCTCGGCAATGAATTTTGAATAACTCCGCCCACGAGAAGTATTGCCCTTTTTCCATCTCAAGTGTAATTGAAATAAAGTTTTTGACGTTATTAACGGTAATAGCGGGATTGTAATTTTTATTTGTCGGCCATTGATATCGATGAAAATGCTCGACTAAAGGTAGGAGAAGTAGAGAATAAGAAAATAATAATTTGTGAGTGGGGGAGGAACCCTAACCATGAAGTGGTTTTCGGCTAGGGAATAAGTGAAGAAAGGGCGATTTTAGGGTTCATTTAGGTTATGCAAAAGTGGTATTAAGGTTTGGTGTTGTTTATGTTTTAGGGTTTTTGGAGAAAACTCTTAGGGTTCCGCCGGAAGAAAGAAGGAAAATAAAGAGAATAGCAATTCCGGGGGAGGGTAAGGCCGACTAAAAGGGGGGGGGGGGGGGTAAAAATAATATGTGGCTTTTGATACCATGAAGGAAATGAATTCCATAAGTTTATTTCATCATCAAATATACAATATATACAATTCTACATAATCAATTTAGGTTATCTTTAATGATATGCTAATCAATATAATTGATCTAATCATCCTAATTAGATGATCTAATTACAACATGATTGATATGATGAGATATGATGAGATATGTGTCCCTAATTATCCTAACAAATTAAAATGCTTCCCACTTCCGTTACCATAGTCTGGGAAGGGGGATTAACCAACATTACTTTTAACCAAAAAAAATAGTAATAATCAACCAACATTAAGGTGCAACGAGTATGAAATATTCAATACGCACGGTAAATTAAGTTACGTGGTCAGGCTATTATTATTACTATAAAAGATGTTAACTTTTTGTAGAATTATCGAATTATGCTATTGAACAAATCATACTTGTTTAAGAATAACTTGTTATTACCAATCTAGTATCTTCGATTAAACAAGCACAATAATAGAATAATAACTCAATTGAAATCAACAACAAGAATACTGAAATTGAAAACAAACACTAACTTGATACGATAGAGGTCTGCTGTCGCAGTGTCCTAAGACAGAAATTCGTCCTCACTTGTGTTGTAGTTTACAGACGTCTATCTTAAGGATACAACTATCTGGTTCAAGTTCTTGCATAAGAACTTGACCCTGACGAATTTACTTTATGTCTTTTTCATAAATGTATTTTGGGAAGAAGAAGAAGAAGGAAAGCAACAAACTCAAATCATTAATTGTATTAAATGATTGATAGTGTTGTATGTATACTTAACCAAGTGATCAACATCCTTTATATATCAGCATTTGCGTCCATATGCAGCCTTTCATATCAAAGGTTGTGACTGTTGTGAATAGATTTAACTTTTGAACATTTTCAAAATTATTAATAGCGCCTCGACTCTTTGCCCTCAGCGTCGCGACGCTTGCCCCGGCTCTGTCTCTTAGCGCCGCATCGCTAATCATTCTGCAGAGCTCTCTGAACTTTTGGCGCTATGACGCTTTTCTTTTCTTCACTAGACGAGCAGCGCCACAGCCCTCTCCCTAGGCGTCGCGACGCTTTGCCAGTATTTTCTGAAAATATTTTTGATCACTTATTTGATTTTTCTTGTACAAGTTCCAACATAACTTAACCCAAGCCTTTTAGGTTATTGCAGTATGAACAATTTACCTTTAATAGTCTAGAATAAATAATATCTAACCTAATTTTCTTGCTTCTTCACTCTATACTTTTTATGTAAAACAATGTAATTCATGGAACTTGTCGATTATAAGTCAACGGAAAATGTAATTCATGGAATTTGTCTAACTCTATCTTTTTAAGACCAATATCACCCAAACTAATAAAGATATTGGTCAACGAAATATTGCTATTTTACGTTTGAGTGGGACTAAGTACATCAAATATTTAACAATAATAATTAGTTATTATTTTTTATGAAAAAAGAGTTTTTCTAAATCCACTTTATGGTGCATATCAATTTTGGCCCTAACTAAGTCATATGATAAGAGATACGAGTATTGTTTAATTCTACGAATGGACAACATTTGTGATCACAAATTCCTAGAAATTTGGACATGTATCTTAAACATCAGCTGACTTTGAGTGCATAGATCATTAGGTCAACTGCCACATTCTTTTCTGCTCCATCAAATATGTTTATTGTAAAATAGGAAAATGTTTGACTTTCTCAATGTCATATCAAGATTGCCTATTTATGAACATATACAATTGAGTGAAAAACAAAGAAGAAATTTTCACGGATTGCCGGGGAATATGATGTCAACATTACTAGCTACATTTAAAACAAATGATTGGAATATACTTAGTATTTGCGTGAAGTATCATAATTCTCTACTAGGAGAAACTATTAGAAAAAAGTTACTCCATGAAAACTCAAAGCTAGAAGAATTCAGTATTACGAAACATAATTGTCTCAAGATTCGAATCCCATTGATATTTTGCAACTAACAATGACACTTTTAATATTTGATTATATTCATAACACGCCCCTCACGCGTGCTCGAATTTTTTCTACGCCCAAGACGTGAAATTCTTTTTGATAATGGGTGGAGGTTCGATTCCAACATTTGGCCCGCTCACGATACCATGTCACCAGACGGGCCTAACTCACACCTCAAAAGTTTCAGCTGAGGAGTGATTAAGTTGCCTTTATAAGGAGCCCGAGTTCGTCCACACCGATGTGGTATATTCTATTCACCCTTCTCACGCCGAATCCGGATATTCTTTTTAAGGATCCACCGTCCGCCAGAAGGCAGTTAGTCGGCATGCATTTGCTTTTTTTCTGGGGCCACACGGATACAATATACTGATCATACTACGTCGACTTGTTGCATTTAATTATCTCACCATATGCCTGCTGCCAGATAGAAAGACACTTTTAATATTTGATTATATTTTCAACACTATCTTGACTAGTGGTAACAAATTTTAGTACACAAATTTACCCATTTCGTAGCCCTATCATTTTCACTTCTACCACGTAGATACGAGTAATTGGATGATGAAAGAATGAAACCTCGTAAGGTAATCCCCTAGAAGTAAAAGTAATGATGCAAGCTTTTAATATGGAAATAAATTGAACTAATGTTAATTAGGTGAAGTAATAATAACCTTTCACATCGCCAAGGCGCCAAGTATATATCCACTCACTCTCCTCCCAATAAAAGTTGATTTTAAGTTATAAATATTACTGAGTAAATATATTTTACTGTATCAGTCATTCAACTATATTTATTGATAAATATTTTTATAATATAAAATTTATAATCTTAAAAATAATACCGATTACCTACTATAATTATAATTTTTCTCACCTTTTATCTTCTCTTCATCACTACCCCTGTCAATAAACGTTAAGTTTAACTTATGTGTGTTGATAATATATAATTACCTATTACAGTATGCAATTATTCATAACAAAATATGATATGATAACGTAAGGAATAAAGTAATTGATAATATAAATATTTTTACACTATCAATTTATAAGCCAAATTCATAAAAGAAAAAGAAATTGAAAGACGTCACAATCATAGTGGTCCTGAAATTCCGGTAGAATTACTAAAAGGTACATTATTCGTCCCTCAAATGTGACGTTCAGCCAATTAAACTTCACCAACATTTCCTATTAATCTCACCCTTTATTAGTAAGCAACCATAGTCCATGTAAAATAACAATTCTTCCAATAATAATTAATTATAAAACGACCCCAGAAAACTTTTTTCTTAAAAACAAATACTAAAACTAAGTAGGAGCTATTAATATGTAAAGTTGCAAAATAAAATAATAGTAAGACAATTCGATCCAAAATTCCTTTATCTTTGGTTGTCATATTTTAATATGCACCTCTCTACTTTACTTTGTCTAATCATCTTCTCTCTTTTTACAATGTCAACCAGATTCCGGTAGTTTCTCCCCCCACCCATCCCACCCCCTATATACTGTTTATATACCTACATATATTTGTGTATATATATAAATACAACTCTCAGTTCATAAATTCAGTTTCATGTAATACCAAAAACAAGTACTACTACTACTACTCAAGCTTTTCAAGAAGAAAGAACTATAGTTTTAATTTACTAGTGGACAAAAACTTGGTCATGGCTGATGAATATCAAGCTGGAGTTTGTGGAGGAAACTGGTGGAATTCAAGTAGAAGTATATTTGGTTCATCACTATGTGCATCTTCAATTCCTATAGGGAACTCAAACTTTGCATGGCCAAATGACTTGTTGGACATGAAATCCTCTTGTAGGTCTAATGATGAATCTGGTAATTCTGATGAATCTGTGGTTCTTCAAGAATTACCCAAACATGACTCCACTCTACAAATGTTAGGTATTGGCCTTTCTTCATCAACATCATCAGACAATTGGAACCATACCTTGATGTAAGCAAAAATTTCATTTTTCTTTTGGCCCTCCTAGTATTATTTTGAGTCTTATTTTGTACTATAATATTTGTATGAGATGAGCCTATAAGTGAGAATGTATGTAGCCGACCCAGATTGTTTGAGACTGAAGGCGTACTAGTTGTTATTGTGAGATTGAGAAAAAAAGGGAATAAAGGAGATGCTTTCTCTCATGTATTATGCTTTCTTTCATTTCTATGGAAAAAGGGTTTCTCTAAAAAAAGCTCAAAGAAGTCAATTTTGTTGTTTTTATTGAAAAAAGCTTGTAACTTTTTCTCTTTTCTTGAAATTATGCAGGCATGGAAATGAGAGGGGTGAAAACAATTATCCTTCAATAATACAAGAAGACCTAAATTCAAGCCTGAATTACCAGCAAGAAAGTGGGGTTGATTGTTCAAGCAACCCATTTAAACAAGATTTCACTTTAGGCATGAATCATCCAATCACTAGCTCAACTAATACTGATCAATCCACTACTATGATTTCTTCAACTTTTCCAATGAATTCTTCTTTTTCTAATTATCCTTCAGCTTTACTTCAAACTTTATTTGATAATGATCCTCCTCCTCCTCCTCAACAACAACAACGACAATTACAACAATCTTTGTTTACTAATAATAACCAGCAGCCTATGAATTTCCCAACATCATCCTTAAACTATAGGCCAGATTTGAATGACTTTTCACCTTCTTTGCCTAAATTTCCATCTTTGTTGAGGCCTTCAGCTTTACCAAAACAAACACCTTCTAATAATTTTCCTTACTCTAATGCTACATCGCTCTACAATACATCATCAGCCACATCCTTAAACAATATGCGTGGCAATCTTTTGCCTTTGATGCATCCACAATTGCTGCAGTCACCAACATTTAACGAGAAATCCAGTCTTCCTAACGTTTCTGCCAAGGTAAATATTTTTTGCACCATCAATATATAGAGTTTAACTTGTGACAGTCCATATATATTTACCTGAAGTTTAAGTTCTAACCACTGACAACTTAAAATATGTTTACACACAATCAGATTAAATATAAAACAATCGCAGGTAACTCTCTATGGTAAACATTAATTGACAACCTGATAAAATGATACCTGCCCTATTACTACACGTTAAATATTAGACGAATTGTGTAGTGTTTCGTTACATCGCCAGTCAGTCACTACATAGAACTTAAACTCAATACATGATATAATTGGCCATGTTGTTGCTAGGGTTTTATTTTTTGGGAATAAATGATTAACCATTTGTTGAACAAACATTTCAGTCTAATGTAGAAGAGTCGATGTCATCAATGGCTAAGAAAAGTGGGAATAATGAGCCAACATTGAAGAGGGCAAGAATAGAGACACCATCACCATTGCCAACTTTTAAGGTAAAGGACATAGGAGTATGTATGTATCTAATCCAGCTTTAGGAGGGAGAAGCTTTTAAGCTTTTTCTTTTGGTAAGTAAAATGATTGCTTTGTCCAAAGAAATGGATGAGAATTTTCAGCTTTTTGTTATCATCAGGTCAGAAAAGAGAAGCTGGGGGACAGGATTACTGCTATCCAGCAATTGGTTTCACCTTTCGGAAAGGTAAAATATTTGGATTTTTCCGAATTGCACTTGCAACTACTCCTAAATTTTATCATCATGATTTTAGTTAATTCTCCTAAATTTTAATTCCTTTGTTGTTTCAGACTGATACAGCTTCAGTTCTCCATGAAGCTATTGAGTATATCAAATTTCTCCATGATCAAGTCAATGTACGTTGTATATCTTCATAACTGATATTAATACACTAATTAGTTATAAGCACGCCTTTTATTTAATGAATCAAGAAACTCAAACTTACATTTTCGTTTTATTTGATTTCAGGTTCTTACTTCTCCTTATTTGAAAAATGGACAACACCAACAGGTATAAACGTGCTAGCTCCTACTTATTAAATTTTGTAACAACTAGTTCATACATAAATATTTTCTAAGCGATGATACTTAAATATAAGGAAACTAGTGACCATATATCAAAATTTATATACTACAAGGGTGGTATACTTTACCTTATTGTAGCAAGTAAAGTTACTTATCTTTAGGTTACTAATTTCACGTTTTATGAACAGTTCTTGCGATCCTCATTTTTTAGGTGACTTGATACTGTATTTTTCTCAATAGTACTCTAAATTAATATAATGATTATTATTTGCAGATTGTTGATAAGGTTAAGGATCAAGAAGGATCAAAACAAGATTTGAGGAGCCGAGGGTTGTGCCTTGTACCAATATCGAGTACTTTCCCTGTAGCAACTGAAACTACTACAGATTTTTGGACTCCAAATTTTGGTACTACATTCAGATAGAGACTTATAATCAGTTAGCAGAAGCTGGAAAAGAGGTGATTTAATTTTAGCTAATTTGGTAAAGAGAAAAAGGGGAAAAGGGAAAGTGAGTATTTCAAAGGAAGACAGCCAATGCTGGGCCATCTACAAGCAGAATGATGTGTTGGGTAGGCTAAGTACATGATTATAGAGGATCAGATAATTAATGTAGAGCTGTAATGACATTAATTAATAATCTGCAGGGATTAGGAACAGGAACAGGTGCTAAATTTAGCTGATGAAGTTTTAGATTAGTTTATTTAACAATTGTGTTTATGTTTTGAGTACGTTGTTGTTGGTGTTTGGTTGGGCTGAATTTAGCACATCATAAGAGACTTTTTGTTCCTGTTTCTATATTTATATTAATGTTAATGAGTTATCATGACTTTTCTCTTTTTTCTTTTTGTTGTTTTTTTCATTTTATATACGAATTAAGATAAATAAATTCGAAGATGTGGCTTAATGATTAACGAAGTAGTGAGAGGAGAATTATGAGATTTCTGATTCAAAATTGAATTGAGACAAAAATATTAGGTGGTAATTTCTTTTCATTTTATCTAAGTCTTGATATACGGAGTTATCGGTAATTGTTGTTGATGAGAGGTAACGGATATTTTGAGAGCGTTGAATTAGTTCAGATACGCATAAACTGATCCGGACATCATAATTATAAAAATAGAAATAAGGAGAATTACAGAAATGCTTTGTGATTTCACAGAAAACGCATAGCTTTTGATTTGTTTAGAATTTGGAATGTGTATGGGAAGTCAGTGGGACTCCCACTGATCTGAATTTATCCACGCTTCGCGCGATTTTAAAGAATATGAACAATTTATTTTTTATAAATCTAGTTGAGATAGAAGACATAAAATTAAGTTTTACTATATTTATTAAATGGCAAAGATAGTATTGTTATTGAATTTTTGATTGGAATTAGAGTTTAATTTGGTGAACTCTATTTTTCATTATCAAAGAAAAGAATTTGTAATTCAAATAAACAAACTAAAAAAAGACAATTAACATATTATTGATATACCCTTATTTTCCATTTTTATTTATTTTTCCTTCTTCCTCACACATTAATTCAGCCCCGTTCCTAATTACAACCATTATCGTAGGCACCTCCCTTTATTCCCAAAATAATTTCCTCTCAAATCAAAAGTCAATTCCTTCCTTTTTCTCCTTGTAATATTTTAATGAAAAAAGTTAGAGAGGAAGATGAATAACAACTACATACACGCAAGAGTCTATGAGGAAGAATATATCAAATTAATTGTTAAGCTAAAACTTCTTCAAATGTTTTGATTCCTGCTTCTTTTCTATTTGTATCACCTTTAAATATCAATGAATTTTGAAACATTTAGCATAATTCTGGTGATTTCTTTTGTTATTATCACGTGATTGGTGTTTGCATCGATCTTAAAAGGTGAAGAAAGAATTATTCATATATAATATAATGTGTTGATCCAACATGAGTATCATAGCACAAGATTGTATCAATGTTGATACTTTGAAATTACTCGAATTTGATTCATAAACATGAAGAATGCATATTGTATATTTGTTTATATAATAAAGGTTATTAAATTATAATTCTGCTAAGTAATGGAGAATTATGTTGTAACTGAAATAATTCATTTAGAGAAATAAAGTGTCTTTTATTTTGGAAGGTGAAAATTAATTTTAAAATAGAAACTTTTTGTGAAGGCTTTTAATAAGGAAATGATATTAAATAAGTTTGAAACGTTTTGTCATTTACCATTTTAAAACGTCTACCTCATTAATCAAGTAATTATTTAGTCACTTTTACATTTTTAAGAATTATAAGTTAAACATAAAATTAGGAGAAAAAGACAAAAAAATCACAAAAAGATAAATATAAATATAGATCAATGAGAGGTGTCACATCGTCGTGTCTATGCAAAACGTTTCAAACATATTTAATATATTTCCGTATTTAAAGCCTTCACAAAAAGTTTAAAATGTCTTCCTCATTAATCAAGTAATTATTTAGCCATTTTTACATTTTTAAGAATAATACGTTGAACATAAAATTAGAAGAAAAAGATAAAAAATCAGAAAAAAAATAAATGCAAATACTTACAATGAGAGGTGCCATATTATCCTATCCATTCTCAACTTTAATATATATATATAATTATGCAATATCTGAAAATTCTTGTTTTCCAGCTAGTGGATCGGGTCGATCCATACGCATTATTTATAACCATTTTAATCAATTTTTATGTGACTCAAATTCTCTTGGTGGCCATACCTACACACCCCCTACTCCCAAAAACCCGTGGCCTACACCAAACTAAAAAATCCTACTTGAACTACCTGAAATATGGAAAGTATTATCAATTTAATCCATTTATTACTATAATTGTTTGGTGCATTCATTCATTCTATCCTTTATTTTAGCTTAGATAAGGTTTAGCTTTAAAGTCTTGTCTTGATGTACTAAACACAAATTTCGTTTTAAATTAAACATTTTAGAAGATATACTAGTCGTCTTCCCCCTACCCTAGTTCACCTTGAGGATTTAATGTCTTATTACTTATGTATTGGGTAGAATTCGTATAAGACAATCGTACGAATTATGATGTGACACGTGACAAATGATGCTGAGTCAGATCTAGGTCAGCCTGAAGCGCTACCGGTAAGATACGATTAAGGTCGGAGCATCGTACACATGTGTGGTACCGGTAACTCGAAAGGTCAAGTGATCCGTTTAAATTACAACGGACGACCGTTATTAAACCGGTCATGCTTCTTCCAACGGAGCGTTAATAGTATTTATGGAGATACTAATCGTCTAATTATTAACATTCATTCGCTTGTATTAATTGAGGCATATTTCGTGGGGTACCATTAAAACTCATGTATAAATAGGCATATTGTTCCATTGTAAATCATCAAATTCAAGCTATTACAATATACTCTCTAAACGTTTTCTCTCAGTTTTAGTACTTTCATATTAGTCACTGAGACTTTGTCCAAAGCTTACACAAGGCTCAGATTAATTATCACTTTACATTGTCTTGATATTATTTAGTTACATAGTATTTTATCTAATATTATTGTCAAAATAGTCACTGGAGATCCACGTGTCCTTGACCACGTATACAAATTCAACTGTATCATTTTACGGATAAATGTTTGGCGCCCACCATGGGGCCTAGACAATTGCGGTGTCACAAGTGAGCCCTCTTTTTACTAATCTAATATTTTCTTTAAGTCTTGTGTTTTGTTCAGAACAAACAGATGACAGGATTAGGAGAACACGGAAGCATTCACAATATCAGACACAACACTAATAACATCCTACTCGGACCATGGTTTGCTGATAGAAATTCTGGCACCAGAGAAAGACGGAGCCACTTCCGGGGGTGAACATACTCGACATGAGGATGTTCCCAATGATGAAACACCTAAGAAAGTCATATAAAATATGAGGGCGCACAATGATGCTATGAGTGAACAATTGGATCGCCTGATGCAGTTTCACTCAGAGTACATGTCTAAAAATGTTGGCATTACTCCGACAGACGGACCGACACCTCCACCAAATACCAATGGAGATACCGGAAATGATCAAAGTAGATCCAGATAAGTGTCGTGTTAGGTTGTGTGAACCTTTACTATTTGGGGAGTCTACATTCTTTGACCGCGTTTTTCCTACATTTTTTTTCTAAATTATTTGAATTATAAATTATCATGACTTATAGTACTTTTAATGTAGTTTCTAAATATATAAATGTTATTTTACAAACATGAAAAATTTAAGGTCAAAGTTATAAAGTTTAACCCTCGTACTCCGAAAAAGTTCACATAAATTGAAACGAAAGGAGTATATGTTTTAAAAGACAAACCTGTAGATTTGGGCTATGCTTACAGGAACTGGACCATAACATCTTTTTAAGAGTTCAAATGGCCTTTTTGGACATCCAATCGATAAGAGTAAGCAAGCATAATAACCCTTAGCCGATATACATATATTCTACATGACACATATATACATATATTATACATTCGTAGGCTACTTTTTGAACGGGAGGTTTTTTCTTTTTGTTCTGAATTGTACTACGTTTCTGTACTTTTTTTTGGGGGGGAGGGGGGGAGGGAGGATTGTTGCTGTAGCCATTGTATAAAATAGGAACAATATAAAGTATGATTCATAAAACATGTAAACCAAGCTCTGTAAAACGTGACAGACGGACGAATTACCCTGTAGATATGCTGATACAACAGGAAATAATCACTTATTGTTTGATTCAGTAGAAATGAAACTTAAAAGGCTTAAATATGAGTGTATCAAACAGGGGGGGAAATGGACAGTAGAATGCAATACTACAATTGTAGTGAAACAATCAGGCAGAGCCCTTGAGCTTCTTTGTGATGGTGGCAATGTATTTTCCCTGGTGGAAAGCTTGTTCCAATTCAAGCTCTGTTGGCTGCCTAGAGCCATCTCCAGCAAAAGTTCCAGCACCATAAGGACTTCCACCTTTAATCTTCTCCATCTCGAACATGCCAGCTCCAAATGTGTAACCGATTGGAACAAAGATCATCCCATGGTGAACAAGCTGAGTAATTGCTGTCAACCTGCAGAATTATCAAGTTTAGTTTCAAATAACAATTCAAGCTCAAAATGTTAAAGTCGTTGAAGAGAAGGGACTAGGGACTAACGCAGTAGTCTCTTGGCCACCTCCTTGAGAGCCAATGCTATAGAAAAGGCCAGCTGGCTTGCCTGCAAGCGACTGAGTTCTCCAGAGACCTCCAGTGGCATCAAAAAATGCCTTGAACTGAGCAGCCATCATCCCAAATCTTGTTGGGAATCCGAACACGAAGCCGTCAGCTTCAGCAAGGTCGTTCGGTGCGAGAATTGGTGCATCGCCTTTTGCTGGTGCACCCATCTTTCCAAGAATATCCTCTGAAAGAGTTTCTGGTACCTGTGCCAACACATAACCAATATACATTCATTAGTTTTCTCCTTTCACCTCCAAACCCCTATATAAAGGGGCACTGTTCCGAATATGGAATCAATAATAGGAATCAAGAAATCAAGGAAAAGTTAGCGCACAAGTGAATTGAGAAAAGACGATTCAACTATATGGATTATTTATTGAATAGTTTTCTTTATCTAATAGCACTCACTCATTTGTAATTTCAAACAAGTACTCCCTCCGTCCCAAAATACTTGACATATTTTTATTTTTAAAAGTCAATTTGACTAAATTAGATTAGATTAATCCAACATTGTAAAATTAAAACTTAAATATTCGGAAACTATACGAAAAGTACTATAAGTTGCAATTCTTCTCATATTAATATGATGTAAAATATAGCTTAAAATATTGGTGAAAGTTTATATAGTTTGACTCTTGTAAACGTAATGTAACAAGTATTTTGGGACATAGGAAGTAGTAGTCAAACTAGGAATCATTGCATCAAATGTCAAGACAATAATTTCTCAGCGGGATTTTAAGGTAAGGACTAGGACTCTAGAAATTTCAACTGTCAATGATTAATACAATCGCTTTAGGAGACATTGGATTTGCAAAGTCAAAATCATATACTTTCTTCCATTCTCAAGGATAAAAAAATTCCCTAACTCTCACTCACATAAATAACATCTTTAAAATGAAATGTAAACGGACCTGCCATAGCTTGGCGTCTATGCCTTCAACTGATGCGGCTCCTTTCTTTATCTCTTGTGCTAGCTTCTCAACATGTCCATACATGGAGTAGTAACTGCATAAATTCCCTAACTCTCACTCACATAAATAACATCTTTACATTTTTTTCACCATTAGATTTACAAGCTCCAAAATGGAAAATCAAATGAACTATACAAACCATTTCTAATTTTAGAGACAATTCTTTTGGGGATTATAAGACTTCACAGTATCAGATTTCAGATATGCATACCAGATACAAGAGAGTTGACTTTAAAATGAATAAGAATCGCAGATTATAATGGAATAGTAGCAAGCAATCCAGTTAAATAACACCAAATACACTCAGACTTCTACTGATAAAACAGGACAAAAGATGGCATCAACAAGAAATTAGCACCCAATCATCAGAAATTATCCAATGAGGATGTCTTGAAACATGTTTTGGGAATTTGTTGGAGAACTTTTATTACTAATAGGAGTCGTGAAAAGGCTATATAAGTTCAGTCCATAAATTTATATGATAGTTGATACGAATCAGCAAAATCATTTAAACAAAGATAACATCACCAACTCCATCATGTAGCTTCAAGTTGATTTAGTTTCAAGAATGTCATCTTATAAAAGGCTAAAAGAGTAGCTAACCAACTCCAGCAAAATTAGTTGGTAAATCATTTTCATAAGAACCTTTTAGTAAGCAAACATTTTCCTACCTTACATTAAGACAACAAACACTGGTAAAAGTGGATAGGTTGATCATATTTTTTTAATTTCAAGAATGTCATTTTATAAAATGAATACAAAGAATACCTAATCAACTCCTTCAACAATTACTATTGGCTATATCATTTTCATAAGAATCTTCCAATAAACTACAAATTTCCTACATTAGATCAAAACAAATATGAGTGCTCATGTTGAGGATTAGTCTAGTATACCATAGTTATACATACACAGTATACACAATATACCATCCTAGATAGTAAGTGTGGTTATTTGTGTAATAAAGGTTATAGGCCTAAGCAGTGTTAGGCAATGCAAATGTAATACTATAAATAGTTGTGGCTACAGAATCTATACATAGAAAAAAGTTTTCACAAATCTTCTCCTCTTTTCCTTTCTTCTTCATTCTTCTTCGCGACTCAACTGTTCCATTAATGGAACTTCTTTGCATGTTCAGTTAATCTTGTTGATCAAGCTTGAATCCAAATTATAACCGTTCACACACACAATCTCTTCAAAAGGCATTCAATTGATCATTGGAAACAAATCTTGCAAAACCTTAGATCTTTACCATAAAGAAGGAAAATTCCTTTAAATATAATGCTGAGAGATATAATCAAATATTAAAAAGTGTGCTCTCTAACAATTAAGCTTTTAGATGAGCTGATCACACAATTCAACATTATATCAGAGCAAAGCCAAAGGTCCTGAGATCGAATCTTGTTGTCACTCATTATCAAAAAGAATTTCCACGTGCTTGGACCATGAAAAAAGATCAGGCGGGCGTGTTGAGAATATATAATCAAATATTAAAAGTGTGTTATCGCCTAAGATTTTAGATGAAATGCTCACAGATTTCAACATATAATTAGTGTATAACATAAAGACAGAGTCTTTACCAGGACACTGACATAGGAAAAATAATGAAGCAAAACAAGAATTGAAAAACCTATCATCCCAAATCAAATTAACAAAAAATAAATCACATCCACAATTCATTCCATTCTAAAATTCAAAACAAAGAAACCAAAACTCAAATGATAAGTATAAAAAAAAACAGAACATACACAAAAACAAGAATATAAATGTAGAGAAAGATATAGTGCTTACACAATGTAGACTTTGGTAGTCATTGAAGAGATGTTGTGAGAAAGTGGTAGGTGAATGAATGAATTGAGTTGGAATGGTGGTGGAATGGAAGAGAGTGGGGAGGCCATAGCCTACTTATATAACCAAATACCCCAATAAAAGAGTTGACCATTTTCATTTTGGTTTATCAAAAGCCTTCTCCGGTTTATGTGGATTAATTAGGGGCAATTACGTCATTTGCAGCATCTTTTACAGATTTATTAATTTGTTCCTCCATAAGATGTTGATGTCACGCTCATCATCATTATCGTAATAATTATCTTCTTATCTTATTTATTTCTTTGTGCTCTTTTTAATATTATATACTCCCACCATCTCATAATTAATATCACCTAGCAAAAAAGTCTTGTCCCAAAATAAATGTCAGTGAGGGCGTTTCAATATTTTGGGAGCCATGTTTTAATTTGTAAAAGTGAACCCTTAATATAAATAAATACACGATTTCAATAATCTGAATTTGGATCTTTACATACGCGCGTCACTAGAACTGAATCACTTTACTTTTATTGGCAAATTATGGGTCTTTACAGTAAATTTTGACTAATATTACTTGATAAAAGATGTAAAAAGGGCTTTAAATTTTTTTATTTTTCGGGGCCACTGTGCGGTAGCACATCTCGTACGGGCCCAAATATATTGAAATCGTATATTTACTTATATTAAGAGTCGTCCATTTTTACGAATTAGAACAGGACCCTCAAAATGTTTGAAACGATGATCATATGGAATTGACTTTTAATGGTGTGCTTTGATAAAATCTTTTGTATTGTTGGTACAAAAGTAGATCCAATATATTTAGGGTGCGTTTGGATCGCGTAGGATAAACGGAATGGAATCCAGTAAGGAAATGGAAAGAAAATGAATTACCCTGATTGTCCCTTGGTTCTGGGTGATCCGGGGTCGGGGGTTTGGCATCCGGGTTGGGGAAAGGGAATGGAAATACCTACGGGGGTGGGGGGAACCAATCTAAAGGAAAGGAAATGAAAAATAGGGTAAAGAAAATGAAAAAGTATGTAAAACAAACAACTTCAAAGGGATTCAGGGAATTTCATTCCCTTTCCTTATTATCCCGAATCAAACGCACCCTTAGATGCTAGCATATATTTCTTGCTTATGAAGGCCGTTTACTCAATTTTTTTTATTTTCATGTTTAGTGCTCATTTCAGTTTGTAGCTTGTATGCCCTTACTCGTCACATTTAAAGAAAATACCTCTTTAGTCCGGAAAAGATTGTTATAGTTCACAATGAGTAGCACATTTGATTGTTAATGTGAATTAAAAAAACTGAAAAAATGTCAATTAAAAAACTTATTTTGTAATTTTACCAAAATAAAATGCATATTTTAAAAATTACCTAAAATAAGTAATTTAGCTTTTTCTTAAAAAATGTATACAATTTATTATAGGACGCAGTTCACCATTTATGAGTTATGACTGAAGATTAACATTTGAAGAATTCAATTTCAGAGAATCTCATGGTATTAATATTTTAATAAATGTAGCTTTATGGATGCCAGCACATACTGATAAATCAATCTGGATGAATATGGCCTTTTTTAAATTCTTTTATGGACCAAAGAAATGAGGGAAAGGAATACAGGGACCGCTAACGAAAGGATGAATGAGATGATTTGAGTCTTAACTTTTGCCCTTGATTAAAATTGTTGAATTCAAGTCCTACAAAATAAGAATTTTTTATTGAAAATACTTTATTCTCCCGGGAACCGCTTTAATATTTTTCTTCATATTCATATTAATGATAAAGCTCATTGATTTAAGAAAATCTCTATTTCTCTCCATAAAGAAAGTCATTTAGTTGTTTTCCTGTCTTCTGTCCGATTCTTGGGTCCGATCGAGCCTCTTTGAAATTACATCCCTGCCACATCGAGGACTTTTTTAAAGATCCGGAGTCAAGCTTGCGCACCAATCAATAAATTTTAACTATCAGATGTCTAAAGGAGAAAAAAAAAGAGAAAGTGAAAACATTATGGGAGTTAAAAGTGTTAAACTCACACCATTGTTAAGCAGGGTCGTTTTTGAATTCATGTGAGATGTGCTACAGCACAAGGCCCCGAAAAACTAAAAAATTTAGGATCCTCTTTTTTTCATTTTTTATTAAGTAGTATTAATTAAAATTTATCATAAATGTCTATAATTCGCAGGTTTTAGCCTAATTAAGAATCTACTTTTATGAATTAGAACAACACTTCCAAAATGTTTGTGACAACGCTGTTGTTAAGCTTTGGTTAAATATTGGACATGGCACATTTTGGTGGTTGCCATGGTTATATAAATCAAGCTACCTTTCATTTTTTTTTCCTATGGAATAAATTGAATAAAAAAAAAAGACAATTGACTAGGTTAGGTGCATTAAATAACTAAACATGTATTAGTAACAGGTTGTTTTGGACCTTTGGTAATAGGGATTATCAGGATTACTTTAGTACAAAATTTGAGATTATTGTGCAATATTTGGTTATGATATTCATTAAAATTAGATAAAATTTATACTAAAATGGTGAGATTATTTATTCTATTTAAAAGGGTGGGTTTTATCTATCCCGATTATAATCTGATAATAATTATAAAATTATAATTCTGAAATAACCTTGGTTTGAATCAAGATGTAATTCCACCAATATCAATATCCAACATCAGCTTATGTTCTATTTCATTTGATGGAAAATTTGTTTTAATTAAAAATGCTTTATTAAATACCCTTTGATACTTACTTGAGATTGAGGAATAACA
This sequence comes from Przewalskia tangutica, assembly GCA_029844215.1. Lineage (NCBI taxonomy): Eukaryota > Viridiplantae > Streptophyta > Magnoliopsida > Solanales > Solanaceae > Przewalskia > Przewalskia tangutica. The sequence continues at coordinate 158,355 of JAQGDG010000198.1, read as the reverse complement.
AATGTTGACAATATGTGATTTCAAAAAGAGCAAACCACTATGTCAGTCTGATATCTTTCTAATCCGTATTTTTGTTACGATTGGTATATTAAGGGGTGATTATCGTTGTTAGGGTCGCATCAAACATTTTGGAGTCATGTTCTAATTTATAAAAGTGGATCCTTAATTGGGCTAAAACCTGCGAATTATGGACATTTACAGTATTCTGGCTAATACTACTTAATAAAAAATAAAAAAAGGTCCTAAAATTTTTTGCTTTTCGAAGGACCTTGTGTGATAACACACCTCGCACGGGTCAAAGACGATCCTGATCGTTGTCAATCCGCTGGAGAAGAAACTCGAAAAAACATTTTTAAAATTGATGAATAGACATCAGGAATTCCTCACCAAAATCATACTTTGTTGTAGAACATTATTTATCCTTTCGGCGATTTCAAATGATAAAATTTTGCATTTACTGAAAATTTTCAAGAACAATATACAAAAAATTTAAAATAACCAACTTTAAATAGAAGCAAAAAAGCGAGAAAGGAGCCTTTATTACAATGTTATTCTACTTTATTAATAATCTTAAGATAATGACAAAACATGTACCTTATATTTGGGAATATATCTAAAATAGTCCCTTAAATTTATTCTTAAGTTATTTTGACAAATGTTTAATCAGCCTTGTTGGGTCCCGGGCGGGCTATGGAACAATAAAAACAAACTGAAAATAAACAAACTCAAATGTCAATTCAGTTTTTGAATATCGGCGACAATATCGTCCAACACCAGTGACAACATTTCAGTAAAAATAGAAACTATAAAGAGTAAATGTAGCGGAATTTAAAGAACGCAAGAGTTTAATATTTACATAGGTTATATATTGATATAACCTATGACGGTCAGTGACCGAAAGTATTGTATATATTTATATACAATTGAATAAATTTCATATTTTATAATATTACAAAATAATACAAAAAGAATTAAAAAGTTGAAGTCGCAGATGGCTTTTGCATGAAAAATCTACCTAAGTAGATATAGACAACATCTCATTACAATTGCTTCAATAAAGAACAAATCTAGAATCTAGGCAGCAATTATAATGTTGGACAGAATATTGTCGACACGCTCAGGCAACATTTGTGATCCAAATTTCTGAGATGAAATTCCGAGAGCTCTCTTGGTATTTTTACATTTTGATTCTGGATATAGATTCACTCTTCTTCCCTCTCTATTTATAGTAGAGAGTCTTCATTGAAAAGCTCATCGATTGGTTGTAGAGGTTGAGGGAAAGGTGGGCAACCGATAAGGTTTGTTGGAGAAGGTTGTGGAGCAAGATCCTCGATAACCTCTTGGACTTGTTCCCCAAGTTTTGCAACGACGTTGACTTGGTCTTCTCATATTTTTCATCAGCTCCAAAATTCCTTGTCAAGTCACTTTACCATCGTGGTAAAAATTCCGCAAGATTTGCATTAGTTCCGTGAAGTAAGGCAAAACTGTTTTACAGAATGTTGATCCGAATGTCGTGACATTTATTCCAAATTTTAACTTAGTACTAAAAATGATATGTTGGACAAAATGTCACAACACCAAACTCAAGCCTAATGATCAAGTGTTTTCTCTACATGAACATAATTTTGTACGACAATATTTTAAAACTGGATCCACTAAGTTGACAGTAGTATATTTTAATTAATTATAGGCTTATATATATGGAACCAGTCAAATTTCTGAAACTGTAACTTGTACAGGACTACTGCTAGTTAGTACGGTTTAAATTTGGACTTCGTAAAGAAACAAATATTTAAAGGGAAAATTAAGACAAACAATAATCATGTACCGAAGTCCGAAAACAAATTTCAAAGTTTTAAAACTTATTATTCATATCTGACTATATCTTTTTTCTTTTATAAACAATTAAATCGAGAGAAGTCATAACCATTGGCGGACAGACTATAAATATGGTGGTGCAACTGCACCACCAATTTTTTTTAATTTTTTTACTAAGTACTCATCTTATATCTTATGTTAGCTTTTGAGATCTTTTACACCAGAAATGAATATGAATGTTTGTCTTTGCACTGTTAATGAGCTTCTATAAGTGCAGTAGTTTGCACTGTTATTACAAGCTTCTTATTATTTAAGACCCCGCGCATAGCGGGAGCTTAGTGCACCGGGCTGCCGTTCTTCTTTCTTTCTTTCTTTTTTTTAAAATTTCTGCATAATTGTAAGCAATTTTGTCTATGCTACCATTGCAGTTTTCTGTTGCGTGGCAGCTCTTGCAATTATAAGGTCTCTACATCATGTTGATAAGCACCATCTTTATTTAACTTGATGTCCAGATTTGGGCACTGATTGTTGGTAAGAAAACTGAAATACGTACATTGCCTCGCAACTTTTTTTTTTGCTATGCAAAAAATTATTACTTCGTATTTTGCACCATCAGATTATTACTCATGGATCCGCCATCGGTCATAACTGAATTTCCATAAAGAGGAACATGCATGCAGATTTATAAAAATGGCTGCTAGATATTGACGACGACTTCAGACCCTATTTTTGTCAAATTCCTCAGGTTACAAATTCTAGTTTTAATTCATGACGTTCTTTTTATGTCAAATGATATATTTTTGACGTAGTAATACTACATTTTCGGCTTGTCCTTCCTTTGCAATCTAAAAGAAAATTTATAAATAAGCTATTCAATTCACTATTAGAAGTTACTCCCTCTGTTTCATAATAAGTGATGTTTTAGGTTTTTCATTTTGTTTCAAAATAAGTGGTGCTTTAAAATTTTAAAAATAAATTGACATTATTCTTTCAAAATTACCTTTATTTACATAATCAAGAATTATTAAGTAGCTACATAATCAAGAATTATTAAGTAAATTTTCTTTTCTATGCATTAATTAATAGTAAGTTAGTAAAAATATTCATAATTTTTTAAGAGTGAATAATTTCTTAAGGGGTATGCATAAGCTAAAAACACCAATTATTATGAAACGGATGGAGTAATATATTGAGTACTACAATGACTTAATTTATTCATTCTCAAAGCATTACCAGATAACTACTGCCTTAACCTCGAAATGAATAACAAGGCTTAGTGCAAATAGTTTAATATTTGTGTTGATTTTAAAGCAATGCAATCTTCTTTTTTGAAAAAAGATTGTGACTTAAAAGGCCTATAAATTGGCCATCTGTTAGGCACGTCACCTTTTTACCCAAAAATTAACACCGCTAAGATACAATCACTTCCTTGTAGATTAATTTTAAAATTAAACTACTAAACGTTAAATTTATAGGACAACTTACATAAACCACTACCTTTTACGAGCTTTTAACAATTAGTAGCTATATTTTATGTATTTACATTTCGTAGTTAGTTAGGGAAATTTGTTGTATTTAAATATATTGTTTAGTTGTATTCAATCTTATTTGATATCGCGTGTATTTGAAAACATGCAACTTTATGTATTTGCATACATGTGTATTTAAAATGATTGTATTCTAATTTATTTAAATACACGAAGGAGTTGTGTATTCCATTATATTTATATATTGATGTATCCTTTTGTTTTGGATGTATTTGAATGTATGGAAGCTCCGACTAGCAAGTTGCCGCATACGTCGCAAATGTTGAATGTATTCGACTATATTTTAATGTATTTGAGTTGTCACCGACTAGTATTTCACTGCTTAAGAGTGTTTTCGGGTGTATCAAACAATGACAGATATATTTGTATACAAAGAAGAAAAATTCAGATGCAAAATTTCAGATATACTGTATTTACTCGAAAAACTTATATACAAACATATGTATATATAGATCAGGGCCGTTCCTATACTTTTAGGGTCCGATGCGAGAAATAAAAAGAGGCCCTTTTTAATTCACATGAAAAATTAAAATGAACTAATTAATCAATATTAAAAAATTATTGATCAAAACATTAAATAAATGTATAGAAAACACTATATTCGATTCAATATTTTCAATTTCAGTACAATAAATTATAATGCTACGAAAGAGATACCTTAATGTCATTACATGAAAGATTTATAAGAAAATCTATCATTACATTAGTCATAGAAAATTGATCTCCTTGCATTTTTATCTGCAAAGTCATCAAGCAATCTTTCATAATTAAGAATGTTTGGACAAATCTATCTAATACCCCTCTTTGAGACTTGATGAACTCTTCTTCGTGTCTTATTTTTTACGTTTTTCATGTCCAGAGGATATTTCCGGGTAGGAGGCATTTGTAATTCTCATATTGAAACAAAAAACAAACCAAATTTAATGTAATCATGTAAAATACAAGTCATCTATTACATACATTATCAATAAAAGTAATGTAAAATTTAAAGCTAAACACAATTAATTTAATGTAATATTGAGAACCCTAAATTAAATATAATATTGAGATTTGAGAAATTTGAAATCCTAAGCAAAATGTAATAAACATTGATGTAATCAATCCATGTTAATGGTGAATTAGAGCAAAATAATAACTTACCAAAAAGATCTTTACTTGGAAGTTGAGATTTCTACAATAATTAACCCGGAGAACTTTTTTTTGGATTGTATTTGTGGTGTTTTAAAGAGGGAGGGAGCCGGAAGGGGGAAGTCGGGCCGATGACTTGTAACTTGGGCCTAAATTTGTTTAAAGAGGGAGGGGTCCTGTTTTTTGTGTTTTATAAAAAAAAGGCTTTGGATGCGCTACTCATTGGATTCGAACACACGACCTCTCAATAGGGGAATTTTGGAAGGAGACCTCAACCGGTAGGCTACAGATCTCACTAATAAGATTAGATAAATTTTTAATACATATCTTCATATTTGAAATATATAAAAGAAAATAAAATTCTCAAGTGAGCTCACTACAGTGCCCTCAGGCGACGCCACCTTGACTGCCCCAAGGACGGCCCTAATATAGATCATTCAAACAACACATACAGTTAAATATATCTAGTTTTCCCAAAAATACAATCAGTGGAATACATTAAACTTATATTCACTAAAAAGTGATGAATACAAATTACAATAAGGAGCAGGAGCCATGAAATACACTTAAATATACGCAAATATGAAATACAAGAAGGAGAATGACGAGCAAGTGTATTTGCTCAATTTGAGATTGTCTCCACTCCTAACAAATGAATACATGCCTCAGATCCAATCCCTCAAAGATTTGCTCGTCGGTGGAAGAATTTCCGCTAGTGACTCGACGATGGCAGTGCCGGATCTCTTCGGCCCCACTTTAGGATTCTCGTCTTCGGAATCTAGTTCTTCTTCGTCTTCTTCTACGACATCGTTTTCATAGACTTCGTGTTCAATATTATGTTCTTGTTTAATGCCTTGTGGTTCTTCAACTTGTTGTTGTGTGGATTCAGAGGCTCTGATTTTTCGCCTCTTAAGCATGGTGAATATTGAAGTAGAGATAAGAGAGAGAGTGGAAATTGAGATTTTTTTATTTAGGGGCTAGAGTTTTGGTGGAAAGAGAGGATGATAAAGAGGAGTATGGAGCTAAAGAGAGAGGTGATAGGAGAAGAGAGAGGTGAGAGAGAAGCTTTATATAGTAAAACGACTTTATGTATTTGGTATAGCTACAATATGTAAATTAGAAAATTATTGTAGCTACTAAATATAAATACATTAAATAGTAGTTATTATCAATAAATACTTCTTAGAGGTAGCTATGACAAGTAAATATTTCAAATTTATATACACGTCAATAAAGTCATAATTTCAAAAGTATAATAAGTTCAGTAATAAAAATTTAAGTTGAACCCATTAAATTAAAATCACTGATTCGCTTCTATCTACATTATATTACTGTTGAGCATCTAATTTTCTGAATTAATGTAAGATTGTATTGTTTGTGTGGCACACAGTAAAATGGCGTATAAGAACCCGTATATCAGAGGCGAATGTAGCCTTTTTTGTGGTGCATGTGAATTCATGAATTTTCCGTCAAACTAGGTATTTTACGTATATATATTTTTAGAATTGATCTAATATTATCTGTCGGCGCTTATGCTCTAAAAAGGCTTAATGGTGAACTTGGTTGAATGACAAATTATCTACTTGAATAGGATCAATTTAAGTTTTTTTTTGTTTGTTTGTTTGATGGTACAATTAAGGTTCTAAAAGAAACAAGATAGACTATCAAACATGGATACATCATGTGTTAGAATCTTACAATCACCCATCAATAAAATACTTCATCATGCTTAACTTAAAGAAAAGGAATCAGACGACATGAACATACATAATGTAGCATGTTGCAACGTTAAAAATAAATAAAGGTGCGCGACCACACATCCCCACGTCCACTACTTCTCTCCATCAGTTTCCAATAATAGTTTTGTAACTCCATGAGTAACAGGATGTTAGTTAAGATTCAAAACTCGAAGTGAAGTATTTATATATGATCAATTCTTAATCTAATAGAATTATTCCATTTGTGCTTGTCACAACATTAGACTCATTATACTCATGTAGTCAATTCCTCTACATTGTTATACTTTTCGTAGATATTTAACCTTTAGTTAATTTTCTATCTTTATTGATTCATGATATGCTCATCATCAAGGCGGGCAAAATTATATACATTTTAAAAAAGAGATTTAGGTTCAAATCCATATCTTGTACTTAAACCGGCTATAGTGTGACATTACGACTAGATCTAATTGAATTTGGTAATAGACCACCAAATATCTCAACTTAGAATGGTCGACTTGTCTGGATGGTACGTAGAACTAGAAAGAGTGGGATTAATAACACAACTCTGATAGTTTAAATTTTTAGATAGCTCGATCTTAACAATATTCAAATAAAATATTAGAAAGTAGGTCGATCGATTGATTATTTTCATGTTCATGGTTTTGCCATGAAAGGTTTGACGAATTGACGTCCACATTGGTCTCTTGGTCACAATAGTAATAAGCTTATATGGATATGATTTCTAAGGGTCGACCCAAATCAGAGTTAAACAATTATATGATCAATATACTTTCTGTTTGAAGCGTGCGCTAGCTCATCTTTTCTTAGTTTAGTTCATCCTCTTTCTCTCTCAGTTTTCATGATCTTTTTGTTCTTCTTTTTCATGATTTAACAATAGAATATAATATGCACTTAATAAACATGAATACTTGCTAATCAATCATTATACTCAGGATTAAATCTTCTATTGTGGACACGTCTCTTTCTTTTTTGGTCGGCCCTTTGGCCTAAATCTTCATTAGTCTTGCATTTCTTTTTAACTTACTGTTGAATTGCAAGCTGTTTCAACTGCTTTAGTCACAATTACGATTAGCAATTCATCACTAGAATTAGTGAAAGAATTAATTCCTTGATTCTTCTTATTGATGAAAGGCATATATATACAAGTTACAATAGGAAAATCATTTTCATATTCTATATCTAAATCTCTATTCTATATAGAGACTAACTATACAATTATGGTAATATTACAATATTAATTAAGGTATAAGACTAATAAATAATATATCAAATATACAATGATGATAGTCACTCGTGATGGGCTTCGAGGTCACCGTGATGGGCTATTTAACACACCCTCATAGCGATGGCGGTCTTCGTGACAAATCGCTCTCTAAAATCTTCAAAAAGGACCGAGAAAAGACCCTTTGGGCGGTCTTCGTACGCTGAAACTGTCTCTAAAATCTTCAAAAAGGACCGAGAAAAGACCTTTTGTAAAGATGTCTGCAATTTGATAACTGGAAGGGACATGACAGACACGTATTTGTCCTTTAGCTACCTTTTTTCGAACTAAGTGAATATCCATCTTTATATGTTAAGTGCGGTGGTGCTGAACTGGATTATCAGAAAGGTAGATGACACTTATATTATCACAATACACCAAGGTAGCTTTCTCGATAGGACAATGGAGCTCTAAAAGAAGATTGTATAACCAACATGACTCAGAAACCACATTGGTTACCCCTCGATACTCGGTCTGTACACTTGAACGTAAGTGGATTGACGCTTGGCATTAGACCAAGTTATTACCTAAAAATATAAAATATCTAGACGTAGACCTTCTGGTGTCAGGACAACCACCCCGATCAGCATATGTATAGGAAATAAGTGTAGACGTCGACGAAGGATAAAAATGCAAGCCATAATCAAGTGTTCCCTTAATGTACCTAAGAATGCTTTTTAGCGCATTCAAATGTTCAACCCTGGGATCATGCATAAACAAGCATACCTGTTGTACGGCATATATAATATCAGGGTGAACGTAAGATACTGAAGGGCACCTGCAAGACTACGATAGCGACTCGGATCCTCATATGGAGAGCTAGATGCAGCCCCCAATTTGGGTTTAGTATCAACTGGAGTAGAAGTGGACTTACAGGATGACATCCCAACCCTCTCAATGATCTCTGCTGCATACTTACTCTGTGATACGAATAATCCACCTGCATGACAAGTGACAATAATTCCCAAAAAATAACTCAATGAGCTTAAGTATTTCGTGGTAAACTCAGAACTGAGCATTGCCATAATAGACTGGCGTAATGCATCAGAAGAGACAGTCAAGATAATATTATCCACATATAATAGTATATAATCCATCGAAGAACCGCGATGATATATGAATAATGAATTATCAAACCTGCTGTGAGAGAAACCCATAGTTGAAACATAGTCAGCAAACCTCTTATACCAAGCCCGTGGAGATTAGGATATCTAGTATCTCTAAACCCCAAGGGATGATGCATATACATTCTCTCCTAGAGATCGCCATGTAGAAAAGCATTCTTCACATCTAGCTGATGAATGAGCCATGATTTAGAAAGAGTCAAGCTGAGCACAGTGCGAATGGTAGATTACTTGACCACTGGGCTAAATGTCTCACCACAATCCACATCAACCTGCTAAGTCTTACATCACCTATAAGACGAGTCTTATGCCTTGCAAACGAACCATCAGAATTTTCCTTATAAGCAAAAATTCACATAGACCGGATAATATTAACACCAGATGGACGGGGTACCAACTCCCACGTCTTATTATCAATAAGAGCATTATATTCATCGGTCATGGTAATTTTCCAATTTGGGTCATTTAAGGCAGACACGTGATTATGGGGTAATGGTGATTTAAGAACATTAGAATTTAAATTAAAATGTCTTTTTGGATTAAAAATACCCCGTTGACTGCGGGTGACTGAACCATGACTGGTGGCTGGATTGGGTGAATTTTGAGAATTTTTGGTAGACGATACGGACTGGCCTGCAGGCCTACCATTTTCATAATCGGACGTCGAAGGCGCCTAGACGCCGCGATCCAAAGTCGCGGTGCTGACGAGGGATTTTGGGACATCTCCAAAAAAATGCTGGATAATATAGAAGTAGATATCATCATCCAAAAAATCATACGAACTAGGCACAAGTTTTTCTACTTTAAAAAATGGAAAATGGGACTCATAAAAGATAACATGACGACTAATGATGATTCGTTTAGATGACAAATCAAAGCATTTATAACCACGGTGATTTGACGGATAACCCAAAAACACACAAGGGGTAGAACGTGCCTGAAGTTTGTTAATTATGGTGGATGAAAACAGTGGATAACATAAGCATCCAAAAACCCTAAGATGAGAATACGAATGAGTCATATTATATAAACATTTTAGAGGGGACGAATATGTCAAACCTTTAGAAGGAAGAGTGTTAAGCAAATATTTAGCCATTTGTAGAGCATGATGCCAAAACAACGGAGGGACGAAAGAATGAACCAATAAGGTGCGGATAATGTTATTAATGGTATGAATTTTACGTTCAGCTTTCTCATTTTGTGAAGACGTATGAGGACAAAAATGAAAATTTATTCCATTTTAAGCACAAAACTCCCGAAACTCCTAATTGTCATACTCTTTGTCATTATCACATTGAATTTTATCTATTTTCCGTTCGAATTGAGTTCTAATGAAAGCTCTAAATTTTACGAAGATGGAAAAAACTTGGGATTTTTCGCAATTGAAAACGTCCATAAAAATTAGAATAATCATCCAAGAATAAGACATAATAACGATGACCCATAAAATTGAGAACGGGAGATGTCCATAAATCACTATGAATAATATCAAATGACTTTGAAGTATGAGAATTCGAGGCTACAAATGACAACTTAATATTTTTTCCCAAAGAACAAGATTGACAACTTGGAGTACTACGCGTACCCTTACAGAAAATAAACTTATTTATATCTAAAGTAGATAAAATAGACGACCCCGGATGACCTAGACGAACATGCCACAAGGAAGGAGCAAGAGCTGTAAAAGTGGATGGCATGGTCTGACGCGAAAAACCGAGACTTGGTGTGATTGAATTAAGATCCCCCTACTGGCACACCTTATGAGATGACTCCCCGTTTTGAAATCCTTAACAGAAAACCCAAACTGATCAAAATCAATAGAAACCCAATTATCAGTGGTGAATTTACATACAAACACCAAATTTTTAATTAGTTTTGGGCATGAAGGGAGTTTTTCAAGACAAGTGGTGGATGAGGGGGGGACAAAATTTTATGACCATAACCCTTAATTGGAATTGAATTGTCATTACCAATAATTATACCACGATTACTACACAAATTGGAATAAGACGAGAGGGTACCTTAGTCGGATGTCATCCCCGCTGCGTGATGTGCTTGAGGGGGTCGAGGCCCGAGTAATTCGGACTGCTTCCCCGGCCCATAAATTGGTCTGAAACTCGGAGCATGACCCGAGAAACTACTGGACCGCGACGTTGACGACAGAGATCGCCGACCGCGACGTCAGACGGCAGAATCGGGCCATCGTCATCGTGACGGCCCACTTGGGCCCCACGATCGCCGCCATCGCTGATCGACCGAGAATCGCCGCCGCCACCGCCATCGCTCCTGTCGGTGTTGCCGCCGCGATTCTTGCCATTATTTTTTCGATTTTGACCCTTTTTACCATCGTCGTTGTGACTTTGGCTTGAGTTGGTGGAGCCGGAAGACGAAAAATTGGACTCGGTCATCATGACGACGGGACTAGCCCCTATAGTTTCCTTTTTAGCCAAATTCGCTTATTTCAATGTGAGCATGGAGCGGGCTTGATAGAATTCCGGAAGGGGATTACTTTGACGCAAGATCGAAGCAACACCGTTATAGGCCTCGGATAAGTCTGCAACCATCTGTAGAACGAGACGACTATTAGTAACCGGAGCCCTCACGTTGCAAAGTTGATCCGCCAAGTTCTTGAGTCGTTTACAATAAGAATAAACGTTAGGAATATTTGTCATAGCAACTTTAGAAATTCTTGTTCGGCGGTAACAACGCGGTCGATCGTTATCTTGAAAGATATCACACAATCGATTCCACGCCTCAATAGATGTGGAGTTGGATTCCATAATCGTCTGTAAAAGGTCCATGAATATTGTGACATAAATCCATTGAAGAACATTTGCGTCAAGTGTGACCCATAATTTTGGGTTGTCCGCTTTGGTGGGTACATCATCATCTTCGGTGGTGTCATCCCCGCTTTAGAGTGAGGATGATATGGTGAAGAACTTGACGTGTCATCGCATTTAATCTTGAATAACTCCGTCCACGTCCCATATTGGACGTTTTCTAGGTCAAGAACAATAGATATGACGCTCTTGATGTTATAAACGGTGAGGGCAAGATGAAAAGTGTTCTTATCAGTTATGGTGAATAGAACGAACTTCAGACAAGATTTTTAGCGGGGGAGAGGAGGTCTCGGGTTTTGTAGAAACCGAAGGGAGGGGGGATTTTTGTCACAGTTTCAAGAAATTTGAGAAAGAAGTGAGAAGCGGAAGCAAGGAAAACAACTTACACTCTTGATATCATGAAAGAATTAATCCCTTGATTATTCTTATTGATGAAAGACATATATATATATATACAGCTTACAATAGAAAAATCATTTTCATATTCTACATCTAAATCTCTATTATATATGAATACTAACTATACAATTATGATAATATTACAATACTAATTAAGATATAAGACTAATACACAATATATCAAATATACAACAGTGATGGGCTGCCAGTGATGGGCTTCTGGAGGTGAGCCGTGATGGGCTATTTAACAATTAGAACTATAACTTTTAGTCCAAAAATTCACGATCTTGTATGTCAATCATGTATGTTTCTTCTTTCTTCACTTCAAGGTGTCTCATCGAATAGCCTTATATAATGAACCTTGCAACTATTAGATTTTTGTCAGAAAAAGTAGTATACAGAAGGTTTATGACGACCCTTAGTTAAAACTTACGTACAAATTACTCCTTTAATTGCCTTGTGATTTCTTGTTATTATATATATATATATATATACCACAAGATACTTATTAGGTTGAGTATACTTATTCGATCTAATAGATTTTTTTTGCCGTATTCAGGCTAATATCAATCCAAGTTATTTCATAAATAAAATGCGATTTAATTAACCATCAACAAAATCATTTATTACAAATAAGATATTGATATTGCATCGTGAGAGATAAATGTTATATATATATATATATATATATATATGTATGTGTGTATGTATGTATGTGTGTATGTGTGTGTGTATATATATATATATATATATTTCATATGTTTCAATTTATATGATACATTTTTTTAGTTTATTCTAAAAAGAATGATACATTTTTTTATTTGACAATAATTTAAACTTTATATTTTACGTTTAACGAGATTTTTATAACCACATAAATATCTTTGGTTTGTTTTACACCACAAGATTAAAAAGTGTTCATTTATTTTTTAAACTATGTCTACCAAACTATATTACATAAATTGAGACAGTATATATATATATATATATATATATATAGCCATTGAAAGGGTGAGTAGCAAAACATATATCTAACTCCTAAAAGAAATAGAACATTCCATATGTTAATCGGACAACCAGTAAAAGCAATAGAATATTCAAAATTTAGACGTTTTAACTTCTGAGTAAAGAGTTAATTCTAAAACATATATCTAACTCTACCCGTACTTGTTTTTCATGCGAGCAGTGTTCGTTCCAAAAATACTAAATTCTATCAAATCCGTAATTAGATCAACCACAACATGAGCAGCAGTGTATTGTGGTTCAAGGATGTCTGGCAGGCATGAGCTTCAAATCATTTGGTCCGTAATAGCATTGCCTGTCACTGAAGTAACTAATACTCCCTCTATTTCAATTTATGTGAATCCTTACTATTTGGAGTCTATGAGCACGTTTCCCTTATATTTTTTTTAAATTATTTGAATTATAAATTATCATGACATAGTACTTATATGTATTTCTAAATATATAAATTTTATTTTTATAAACTTAAAAAATCTATATTAAAATTTAATTTTAAAATTATAAAATTTGACCATCATATTATAAAAATATTCACATAAATTGAAACGTTGGGAATATATGGTATAGCACAAAAATATCTATGGAATTGCTGAATACAAATTAAACATGATGGAGAAACATATGAATTACTTGAACACATTAGTCCTTGACAATTATCATGGCATTCATCCCACTTTTCAGTTGAATGTTGGCTTTTACGAGGGTTACATCATGTCAGCTTTCATTCTTATTTTGAATCTACCACTAGAGCTTGTTATTCCATCCATATGCATACATTTTTTTAATACATCCAGACTATTTTTTTTTTCATTTGATTAAGGCTAAGCTCATCATCTTAGTCAAAAAAATTGGCTAGAAGTAAGGTCCACCAAGCATAGCATGACTCATCACTTATAAAAGGTCACTTTTGCTAGCTTCCGATTTTCTTATATATTCATGATATTAGTTGTCATGTCTCCATCAACTAATTTAGAATGATTTACGTAAAAATCAAGAGGGGCGAATAATGAGAGAATTTATTTCTTGTTTTTCATTTATCACAATAACCTCCTCGTATAGATGTAAGTTATTTTTTTCCTATTCTCACAATGAAATCTTATTCTAATAAAACTATTTCATTATCATTTATCAAATATACTTAAACTATAATTCTACCATAAAACTACTAAAGTTAGACTATGATTCAAATTCGGGTTCAGATTAGGTTCGTCCGTCAATATCCCCTCAAGTTGGAGCATAGAGATCTCGAATGCCCAACTTGTATAGCAGATATTCATGTTGTGATTTGCTCAAAGCCTTTGTAAACACGTCGGTCAATTTCGCATTAGTTGACACATAACTCGAAAGTATTATATCAGATTAGAGTGCATCCAGTACATAATGACAATCAACTTCAATATGTTTAGCCCGTTCGTGAAACATTGAATTTCGTACAATATACAATTTTGCTTGACTATCATAGTAAATTTTTACCAGAGATTTATGTTCGACGTCCAAGCTATGTAGGATCCTCTTCAACCATTTCAATTCACATACCGTCATTGCCATTGAAAGGTATTCCGCCTCTGCTGACGAGCGAGAGGCAATATGTTTCTTCTTGATTTTTCATGATATTGGTGAATTTTCGAAGGAGATAAACCATTTGGTGAGTGATTTTTGCATCAATAGACATCCAGCTCAGTCCACATCACACCATCCATACAACCTGAGATCACAATTCCTTGCCACAGGGTTCTTCTTCAAAGATCTTACCACTCGGAGAGCGGCTCTCCATTGCGCTTTCTTTGGTGTATGAATCGACAATACGCACACAATAGGACAACTCTGATCGCATAAAACTGGGGTATATCAATCTACCAATCAAACGTCGATATGATTTTGGATCTTCTAAATTAACCCATTTGGCCAACACAATATTTCGATTTTGTTCCATGAGAGTATTAATCGGTTTTGCTCCCAGTAGCCCGGACACAGAGATTATATCCAACATATATTTTCGTTGATAAAAAAATAACCCGGTTGGTCCACGCGCAACTTCAATCCCCAGAAAATACCTCGGGAGGCCCAAATCCTTCATGTGAAAATATGCTCGAAGATAGTCTTTAAACCGTGCAATGGCACATTTGTCATTCCATCGATAATCTAGTTGTTAGGTGTATTTTATATACATTTTTTGAGTCATTTTTAGTTAGTATTTTATTCATTTCGTTTATGATTAGTATAGTATTAGGTGTGTTTTTCTTTCTTTTGTGTCACAACGGTAAAAAAAAGAAAAATGACAAAAAGAATAGGACATGAGCATAATTGAGATGGAATTGCACACTAAAAAAGATCAATAAATGAAGTCTAAGAAGTCTCGAGAAGTATAGAAGAGATCAGACGAAGTCCGGACGAAAAAAAGGACGAAGAATCAGAAAATTATCCAATTAACGCCTCCGGCGCCATGCAAGACCGCCATCACGGCGCGCCAATGTTCTAAGTCTGATTTTCTCGATTTTTCAGCCGTGGCGCCATCTGGCTACCACGCCGACGCAGGATTTTTGAGTTCTAGGCCGAATTTGACACGTTTTCAGAGTCCAAAAGGGATAACGTTTCTTACCTACAAAACCTATAAAATCCCTAAAACACTGCTCATAATAAATATACCTCCTTAGACCTTATTCTACAATCCATCATTCTACCATCTTGTAAATATTCCACAACACCATTCACGGAGACAAGACAACTTTGGAGGCTTTTCAGTATTATTTTCTTTTCTTCTTTCCTTTGTTTTAATTCAGTTTATGTTGGTTTGTATTAGTTCTTAACATGTCTATGGCTATGAGCTAAACTTTAATTAGGGTTTTTCATTCAAATCACTTGAACCTCGTTTTATGATTTAATGCATGATTTTGGTTTCTTCTTTATATAATTGCGATTTATTCAATAATTGCTTTGATTGCTTGGTAATTAATTGATCACTAATTATCATCACATATATGATTTCTAATCGAGATCCGAAAGGGGAGATTGTGAATATGCTATAGTTGAATAAACATAGGTTAAAATCGTGGACGAAAGTACTCCGATACTTGTGTAGTTTAATAGGTTATTGTTCTTAATCCTCTTTTGTGGTAAATCCTATCATCGAAAGATAGAAGGGTTCTGCATCGGGTTTGAGTGTTTATATATCCTAACCGGAATATAAAATGGCTTAGTTAATCTGTTATCTCAACATAGAAGAAGAACCTTTATTATTGCATTAAAGATTAAAGCGAGCGGATAGTTGAGGAGATTGGAAGCCCTATTTCCATCATAACTGATTTAAATCAAAGTATTTTCATCTTTAGTTTATTTTTTGCATTAGTTTCAATTATTAGTCTAAAAATCCAACAACTTTACGTTCACCAAATAGATGTCATAAAATAGATAATCGGTACTTGAAAACCAGTCTCTGAAGACGATATTCGGTCTTACCTAGACTATATTACTTGTAACGATACATACAATTGCGTTAAGCGCGTGGAAAATCGCTAACACTAGTCATCCACATAAATTAAGACATTAATTTGTATACTTCCTCGGTGCATTGTGAAGAGAGAATAATCAGAGTATGACTGTTTGAACCCATATTTTATCAAGACACTTGATAATTTGGTAAACTAGCACAGTGGCACTTGTTTCAACCCATACAAAGAATTTCAAAGTCGATATATCTGCTCCGGACCAGACACACGAGAATTCAGTGATAATTAATGTAAACTTCCTCTGTCAGTTCGCCATGCAAGAAGGCGTTAAGAACATCCATCTGATGCAACTCCAAATTTTGAGCAGTCACTACCTGTGCAACCGGAGCAAACGTTTCATTGTAGTCAATACCTTCTTCATGCTTATTATTACCGAAGATGAGCAACCGAGCTTTATATCATTCAATTGTGTCGTCCGAGTTGTATTTGATCTTGTACACTCATATACATCCGAGTGTTTTTTTATCCGACGACAATGTTTTCAATGTCCATATGTCATTGTCCTAAAATGCTTGAATTTCTTGTTGCATGGCTTTTCTCCAATATTCTTTTTCTCATGGTCTCCGAGAAGGATTTTGGTTCAATTCCTGTGGTAATTGCTGCAAAGAAGCTTTGGTGTTGCAAAGAAAAATTATCACATGATATATAGTGAGCTAAAGAATAAGACACACCTAAGGGTTGTTGAGGATTAGGAGAACTCGTTGATGGGCTTTCTTTCCAAAAAAATTTAGTAACATAGTCACGTAATCGAATCGAGTCATGCTTCTAAAGTTTATCCCGAGCCAATTGTTCCTCCGGTGGATTTTCATTGGCTCGAGTTCCTTCCGTCTGTATTTCTTCCACATTTTTATTATTAGCATCTGTCCGGTCTAATTCTAGCTGATCTGTAGGTTGGGTATCCGGTGTCTAGATTTTCTCTTCGAGATTTTTTCGTACTTACATTATGTGTTTGTTCTTCTTCGAAATCTTGTTGATTCCTTTCTTCCTTTGTTTCGTCTGGGATCACTTCTATGTTGTCAACCAAGTTACATGTTCCTACGGCAAAAGGAAACTTAGTCTCGTAGAAGTTCGCATCTCTTGAGATTAAATATTCATTAAATAAATATAAATACCGAATGTGGATAAAACAAAATTCCCACAATATATTGGTCAAATAAAATAAATATTTATCTCAAGTTGACTGCTGATACATATTAAGATTACCAGGCTGGACTGGTTCATAGGCCTGCAAACTTGTCAAGCTCACAATAATAAATCCCAGGCCCATGAGATAGTGGCCCCCTTAAAGCAAGGGATGTTTTACCTACTACTACTAGTAGCTTCTAAAAAAAATTCTTAAGAGGAAAAGGAGATGACGACTGAGGAGGGAAAAGAAAAAGAAATAAATATAATAATAATAAAACATAATAGGCTTAGCGGCATGTTAAAAAATGGTCTAGCTCAGTTAGTTCTAGTGTGGTAGATTGCCCCCAAGTAAGCAGGTTCGAGCCCTGACAACTGTAGTATGAGAGTTTTCATTACTCCTTTGTGGGGATGGTTGTTCGCGATATTTATGTGCTTACGCAAGTGTACGTATCACAATGTAGTAGTAATCCCGGTTAGACCGAGTATCATCCATATAGACTGATTTATCAATTACTGAATAGCTAATCTATGGTTTCTATTTAGTTAACGTTAATTGTGTTTGATTTTTAAACTAAGAATTAAAACTAAACAAAGTGCATGAAATAACTAATGATGATACTTTGAATTTTTGACAGTTATGAATGAAATTAGGGTTTCCAATCTCCTCAACTATCCACTTTTTCACTTGTTAATGCAAGACTAATGATCATTCTTCTTATTAAGATACCAGGTTAACGAACATGTTCTATATTCTGGTTAGAACATATAAAAATTCAACCTTATACAGAAACCTTTTATATTTCTATGATAGATTTTACACACATGAGGATTAAGAACAATAACCTTAAACACTACACAAGTATCGGGTACTTTCATCCGCGATTTTAAGAACTTGAACAAAAGTCTCTAATTGTGTAGTTTTGCCTGCCTTCTAGCCTCGAAAGTATGATCTTTGATGGATCTGCCTCCTAGGGCTTTTATATCAAGAGAAACTTCGGACCATCAGTACTTTCCAAATTTTGCCCTGCTTCGCAGTAAGGCCGCGTCGCCATTTTGGCAGAAACTCAAGTTTGCTCTCGGGTAATATAGCGTCGCGGCCCTAATGGTTTGGCGTCGCGACACTTCAGCCTCTAAGCGCCGCGTCCCTTGCCTCTAAAAGTCACGACTTTCATTCTAAGCAACTTTCCGAGCTTCTCAAGGCTTCTTTGATTTATCTCTTGTGACCAGATATGTATTTTTGTCCTCAATAACCGCCTATTTACTTTGAATTCGCCTTGAACTTTATGAATCGCTTAAATCCTGAAAACACAGCATAATACGATACAAAATAACTAAAAACACATAAAAGACTCTGTAAAACACACTAAAAAACAGTACTAAAAATAGACTCAACAATGACTCCTTGTGGGAATCAGGCATTGTGCCTCCCACCTAGTGGGCCACTGAGTCACCATGATTTACCTCCTTCATCAATTTCTGTCGGACCGGGGAAATAGAAGCCCTGTGAATGCGGAATTTCACCTTTTTGCCCCTAATAAAAGGACCGGAAAGGAATCTATAAGCAACTCTCGTTGAAACTTTCCTTGGAACTGAAATTGTCCACATAGAAAAATTGAACAAAAGCTTCACAATTGAATACAAAGTTTGAATTAAAAAAAAAACAACGAAAATAACTGTCTTTGTCATAAAAAAAATAGTACTTTCCTTTGTTCCAATTTATATGACACACATTCCTTTTAATTAATTTTATAAAAAATATACATTTTTTTATTTGACAATAATTTAATTTTAAAATTTATTTTTTACGCTTTATGAGACGATTTATAACTACACAAATAACTTTGGTTATCCTACACCACAAGATTCAAAATTTTTACTTTATCTCTTAAACTCCGTGCTCAATTAGACTACATCATATAAATTAAGACGAAAGAGTAATAATAATACTATATAGGGAAAAAGGTTAAATATACTCCTCTACTTTAGTTTATTAGTCAACTTTGCCCTCCGTTAGCGAAAATAATCAAATATACCGCTCCCGTTACAAGTTGGGGCCAAATATACCATATCGTTAACAAAGTATTCAAAAATATCATTTGTTAAAAATATATTCTGGAAAATTGGATTTTTTAATTACAAAATCTGTAAAGTATTTTAAAAAAAAATAATGTGTCCTAAATATATATATATTTTTTAAATCAGGATTAATTTTAAAAAGAAATATGAAAACTGATTTTAAAAAAAATCCAGATTTTTAATAAATAAATGCAAATTTTCAGATTTTTTTTTTTAAAAAAAAAAACAAGTTTTATAAAATCAAGAAAATTTCATATTTTTTAAAAAGGCATTTTTTCAAATTTGTTTTAATTAGAAAAATCAATTTTCAAGATTATTTTAAAAAAAATTATCACGTAGACACCACATAGAATAAGTTAAATGCTACATGTCACCCAAATTATACAAATATTATATAGGAAAAAACACACCAATACTAACTTATTTCATATAACATTTAACTTATTCTATGAGGTTTGTGCATGACAATTTAAAAAAAAAAATCTGGAAAATTAATTTTTCTACTTAAAACAAATTTAGAAAAAATGACTTTTATTAAAATATGAAATTTTCTTGATTTTATAAAACTCGTTTTTAAAAAAAAAATCTGAATTTTTTTTAAAAAAAAAAATCTGTTTTTTAGATTTATTTTTAAAATTAATTCTGATTAAAAAAATGATTTTTTGGACACTTTATGTTTTAAAATACTTTAATAGTTTTCTAGATTTAAAAAAAATATTTTCAAGATTTTTTAATTAAAAAATCTGTTTTTTCAGAATATATTTTTAAAAAAAAATATTTTTGAATATTTTGCTAGGTAGGGATATATTTAGTCCCCAACTTATAACCGGAAGGGTATATTTTACTACTTTCGCTAATGGAAAACAAAGTTGATTAATAAACTACATTAAACGATTTATTTGACCCTTTTTCCTATTATATAATAGGAGTAATAGTCAAATGCAGGTAGCTTTGTCAAAAATATTTAGCTCCACCAACCTGGTACTTAGATATTAAAATCCTAAATTAAAGTAAATGCTTGACCAGAATTAAGTGATAAAAGTTCATATATAAAATATATATATATATATCTACATTATATTTAATTTAATGTAAATACTGTGCGAATAAATGTTTTCTTCCAATGACATTGTGGTTTGTTTGGTTGAGTAGAAGCTGTTGAAAGATTGTCAACCATAAACAAAAGAGAGCTCTCCTTATAATCCGGCTTGAAATTCTTCTGTATTTAATTCAACAGATAGAGGAATCTAAATGCGGGGATGCTCACCTAAGATTTTCCAACTTTGAAATAAGGTTCTTACCTAACAAATTTAATTTAAGAGATAGATATATATAGGTTCATCCAATCCATAATGAATAAAACTATTTGGTCTCATTCAACACACCACTCTCTACATAATCATATCATATGGAAAGACAGTCTAGTCCGCATGGACAGCTCAACTGGTTCTCAAGGAGATAATTGAAAAAAATATGAAAAGACGTCTAGTGATGTTTTGCTCTCCCGAGAGAATATACCATGAGAAATCCGTCTTCTGCAAATCTCATAATCATCAGCCATATTTCAGTGCCACATAAAGAGGATATATAGCCATCAATTCATATATAACTGCAAAGCCTATCTAAGGTAAAAGTTATCCAATTTTTTTTACGTCTGGAGTTGTCAAATATCCATACCAACGGCACACACAACTTGTGAGAATTAGTTGTTCGAAACATAACTACCTATATTTGACATTTTACACATTTTTGCACACAAGTTGGTCATTCGAAATTAACAACAAACATACATAGTACGCAGACCTTACTAGTGGAATCCCACGAAGTGGAGTCTGAAGAGGATAGAATGTGTGCGGTTACTAGCACGGGTGGACACACACTTACCAAATTGTTTTATCACCTTATAAAACGACGTCCGTTTTACAAGGTGACTCACCTATCATTTTCAACATGACCCACCTATAGTGTTGGATTGACTGAAATGCAGGACAAAAATAATGTTGGAGAAGTGCTACTGATTTGTAAACGTTATTAAATTTGGGCACCCGGATGATTTGTAAACTTTATTAAATATGTGCACCCAATTTGAAAATTCTATGCGTCCGCCACCGGTTACAAGTGAAATCCCACGAAATAGAGTCTCAAAACTATAAAATATGTGCGGTTAAGAAAGGCAGTTTCGGTAGAACTCGCACAAGAACCAGCAATTCTGTCATTCTAAATTACAAGCCGAAAAAACAAAAAACAAAATGATTCCTTTACAAGCCAACATATAACGACAAAACATCAAATGATTCCTTTAAACTATTTGGGGGCTGCGAGAACAAATTGGTGAAATAGTTTAGCTTGACTACCTCCAGAAACAGCAAAACATTAGTAACAAATTACAAGACAACCTATAACGACATAACTTCAAAATTGGAGGAGTGCTTTGGCTAGTTCACCACAAGTAACAGTAATAATTTAGCCATTAGCAAAGTACAATCCAGTTAGATGAAAATTGATGCAGTAGAGGTGGGTGGGACAGTCTTAATATGAGTAATATGGAAATCCAAAAATCAAGATCAAATCAATCATGTGCCTTCCCCCCTTCCATGCACAAAAAGTACAGTGAATGAAATCTTTTAGCAAGTGTACCAATGTGTAGGGCCGCACAAAATTCGGTCCGGACCGAAAAATCGGATCGGACCGAACCTGTTCGGACCGGACCGAGAAATTCGGTCCGCCTTGATCCTGTTTTTGAAATCGGTTTCGGTCAGTCAGATCCGATTTTTTTATTTTTATTTTTATTTTTTATAATATATATAATATATATATTTCCTAATATATATAATATATATAATTCCTAATATATATAATTTATATAATTCCTAATTTTCTAAATTCCTAATATATAAAATATATATAATTCCGGTCGGGTTCCGGCCCGTTTTTTTAAAATTGAATTACCAATCGAAATTGACATTCTCGGACGCGATGCCACGAAATTTTTACGTTAAAATCTATTGTACATCGCGAGATATTTAGATTTGAAAATGGGAAAAACGTAACGATTTGGGGGAAAAGAGAAATTGAGGGGCAAGATGGACGTTTTTGGAGAAATCCGGTGAAGCAAACTGACTTTAGAAGGTTTGGGATTATTAAATCTCGAAAAATACGCGAAATCAAAAAAAAATTAGATCAAGACGGACGATTTCCCATTAAAGTTACTACCATTTACAACTTATATTTGATATTTGATACGGCAATGGTGTACGGGTAAATGTGGGGGCTGGGGTCAAGCTGGCCGTCAATTTGGGAAATTACTGGGGAGGGGGATTCGTTCAGTTAATGGACCGACCGAAAATGACCCGGACCGGACCGAGAAATTCGATCCGGTCTTCGGTCCGGAGAATCCGAATTTTCGGTCCTCGGTCCGGTCCGGTTCGATCCGGTCCGGTCTTGACCCTTTGTGCACCCCTACCAATGTGCACATACTGTTGTAGATAAAAATAGCCAGACGAATCTTTTTTTATTCATCAACCCTTTCTCAATATCAATGCCTAATTATTTGGTCGTCTTTAATTACCAGTACTACATAATATCTTGGACACTATTGTATTTGTATACTGTTATGAGCACACCTATATATAGGCGCTCTCATTCATCGTTCTTTTTTGATAACTTGGTATCCAAGCTAACTTGGGGGCGCATCTCGACTAATTCATACTGTCACCTCCCACCAAATACCAAGTAAGAATTGATTTTTAGTTTTACGTTAACAGAGCTGAGGTAAGATAAGAAACAGAGAGAAAGACAATGAGATAACCATTGATTTTTTTTTTCATCTTTATTTTGAAAATATAAAACCAAAAAAACAAGAGAGACAGATACACATTTTGTTTGCCCTAAAAATATAATCTTTTGTACAAAGAAAAAACTATTCAACAAAAAACCAAAAATAATTTCGAGGAAATTAAACCCAACTCACCTTCCATCAGCAACAATAATATAACAAATGTAAGGGATCTGGGAAGGGAAGGGAGATTGTATGCACACCTTCCCTACTTGAGAGGTAAGGGGTTATTTCCGATAGAAACTCGGTTAAGAATAAAGCAATACCTTTTTCACCTTCCATAATCCATCAAAATCAACACTTTCCAAATTCACAATCTTTTTCCTAATAAACCAATCAAAGACTCAAATTTTTACCTTGCAAAACTTGAATCAAACCATTAGCATTCCTTCTAACCTTGTCATTATCATCTTCCAATAATCCAACACAAATCTCAAACACCCCTTCTCTTACAACCAACGCACGCATCCTTTCACTATAACTACACAGCAAACTTATAGTCAACAAACCATATTGCACAGCTCTTGATGACCCATTTTTCAAGAATTTAATCAATACATCCAATAACCCCTCAAAATTCATCATTTCTTGACGCCCCTCTTTACATTTCGCTAACAACCCCAATACCTCAACTGCTCTCTCCAGGCCTGAATTAGCATTTTGTACCAATATCGGTACGGCTCGATTCTCCACGGCCCGAACCCGATTATCAACAAAAGAACATAACGTATACAGTGCTGTAGCTGCTTCTTTTCTCTCTCTACCATTTCCACACCAAAGAAGCGAAATTAGTCCAAGAATCGCATCTGGGTATGCCCCAATTGTTGCTTTATTCACTTCCACCACCGCCAAACTCGTTAAAACGGTGGCGGCGACCGCTCTCGAGTCGCCGCCACCTCGTCTTAACGCTTCCACCACCTTCCCCACCACCCCTTCTGCTACTAACCCAACTTTATTATCATCATCTAAGCTCAAATTCAACAACAAATGAAGGGTTTTTTCCTGCAACTGAGAATCGTCACAGTTGAGGAGAGCGGAAATCGCACCTGACTCAGTGAGTTTCCTACGAATCACTGAGTCACGTTTGGAGATCTTACTGAGTTGGTCGAGCGAGTTGAGCTTAGAATTGAGTGAAGAAGAAGAGGAAGCAATAAGGGTTTGAATAAGGGATTGTGGGTCAGGGTAAGATAGTGGTTTAGGGAAAGAGACAAGGGTATAATTGGAAATGAGACTACGAAGGGCATGATTAGGGATGAGTGAAACCGGGTCGGGTATAGGGAGTTTTGTAATAGGGCAAGTACGGTGACCGGAGTTAACCCAACGTTGGATTGAAGAACGGTCGAAGGTGTGACCTGAAGAGAGGATAACCGGGTCGGACATGATTTCGAGGGAAATCGGGCAACGAAAGTCGTCCGGGAACTGGGTTGATGTTGTTGCCATATTTCTAATTTTTTGTTGTTTGTGTGGGAACTGGGGTTTCTGTTTTCTCTCTCTAGTTTTTTTCTTTCTTTCTCTTTCTATATATATTATATGTACGTAGTGTATAGATATAGAAGTCTGTGTGTGTGTGGAGCTAAGAGAGGGTTTATGAGGTTTAGGTCAAGGGAAAGGATGTACACTTGTGAGAAAGCGGATCTGGACGGTCCGATTCGATGGATTGATCATTTTATAGGATATGGATTTTTAAAATTTAGATCCGACGGATTCGGATCCGTTTATGACGGATTCGGATCCGTTTATGACGCATCGAATCTGAATATGGATCTTGTCTTTGAGATCCGTATTCGGTCCGACTCCGACCCGTAGATTCATTTTTTATTAAATACATTATACATTCATACATTCATAAGACAAGTCTGATGATTAGATTTCTTATTTTTGTATAACAACATGTTAAATGTATAGTTTCTCTATTATAGTAATTCCAGTATGTTTGTATGATTATATTAACTCAATTTTCCTTTTTAACTCGAGCGCTGAGCGACTTAAAACATCCAAAAAAAAAAAAAACTAATGGGTCTTCCCCAATTGCAGCAGATTACAATGTTGTCTTCTTTATTTCTATTTTTAATTTTATACATATGCATACTTGCTTATGTGTTTGTTATACTTTTTCAGATGTGTTACATGAGATGTCTGAGAGTGCTAAAATCTTCATTTCTTAATCAAATTTATTCAAGCCGTTTGCTTAACAGTTGTAATCTTTTTTCTTCAAATTGTTTAGTACTAATCTGTTGAGCTTCAAGGTCCCATATATAAAGTACTGTTATTTGTCTTCATAATTTGACATTTGTTTGAGTCTAAAATTCCCAAATTTTGACACCAAGCTACAAGATATGGAGACAACCTTATATGTGATGAACTCTATAATAAGTTTAGCCCTTGTAATTTATTTTTCTATGATGTGGATTCAGATCCGATCGGTGGATCCGATGGATCTGAATTTGAATCTGATTTTTATAGATCCGATGAATCTGGATACAAGTATAAAAAATAGATCTTGATCTAAATCTAATAGGATCCGGTCCAGATCATATTCGTTGCCGTCTCTACTTGTGAGGTGGTGCAAATATGAGGTGGAGGAACTCAGCTTGTGACATGCATAAGTAATTGAAATGACATTATTCTCCTTGAAAATGATTATTTTACATAATATTTTGAATAATTAAAAAAAGCATGTAGGGCAAAAAAAAAAGAGAAAGACTTGTATAATATTATTTTTTACAGCGAACTAAAATAATAAAAAACTAGTCTGAAACTAAGAGAGTGAGTGAAACTCCAATAATATCTTCTGCAGTATGGGAAGAAATGTTAGAAGACACGTTTGAATGTCATTTAAAGCGAGATTCTTGATTAAGCGTCAAACTGGCTAAACTATCAAAATTAGCCTCATTATAAATATGGGCAATAAAGATCTTACCTCCACCTTGGTAGGTAGAACGATTGTTTTCGGGAGACCATCAGCTAAAATAAAACATAATCACAAGCAAGACAATCAAAATAAAGCAAGAGTAAAGAGTAAAGCCAGAGAAGCGGTCAGACTTAGATAAGGAATTAAAGCAGTATAAACTGCATTAGAACAAAAGTGAGCAGTAGCTAACACAACTAAATAAGCTAAACAAAATACACTAAAGAACACATATCAGAATAAATCAAACTACAGTGAATTATAAAGTAATAATGTGCTTATAAGTGTGATATGTTAATCGAGCCTACAGTAATAACACTACAAATATTAATTTGTAAGCATAAGTAGGACTACGCTCGAGTACCTATTACTCTTCTACCCTAATTAGTGTCCTCCAAAACCCCCTATTTAAGGTCATGTACTCAGTAAGTTGCACCTGCGCCATATACCGTTTAATCACCTCTCCCCAATACTTCTTCGGCCTACTTCTAACCCTCTTGAACTCGTCCATAGCCAATCTCTCACATCTCCGGACTGGGGCATCTGTGTTTCTCCTCTGCACATGTCCAAACCATCTCAACCTCGCTTCCCGCATCTTGTCATCCACAGAGGCCACTCCCACTTTCTCTCGGATATCATCATTTCTAATCTTATCTCTCCTTGTATGTCCACACATCCATCTCAGCATCCTCATCTCTATAACTTTCATCTTTTGTATGTGCGAAGTCTTGACTGGCCAACACTCCGTCCCATACAACATTGTCGGTCTAACCACCACCCTATAGATTTTGCCTTTAAGTTTTGGTGGTATTTTTTTGTCGCACAAGACTTCAGGTGCGAGCCTCCATTTCATCCATACTGCTCCAATACGATGTGTGATATCGTCATCTCCGTTCCTTGGATAATAGATCCTATGTACTTGAAGTTTTCTTTTTTTTGAAATAACCTGAGTATCAAGCCTTACTTCCACGTCTGTCTCAGAATCGCTCTCGTTGCTAAACTTGTACTTCAAATATTTTGTATTGATCCTACTTAACCTGAACCTTTTAGACTCCAAATTAAGAGAAGATAAGGAATATGTCTAAGTAAATATTCTAACAAAGGATGGGAAGGTGAGAATTGTAATTAGGAAGACACATAATTTCCTGGATAATGGCAAGTTTGATTTTGCCGTTTGTTACTTTCAGCTAAAATGAATCAAAAGGACTTGTCGGTCACTTTTTCCATAAAAAATGTATATTGAATTTCCTAAATCTTTTCCATTAATTACAATTACGAAAATAATCCTGTTTGATGAAAGGGGCATTTTAGGAAGTAAATTTAGTAGGGTACTTTAACGGTCCCCTGAGTAATAGTATATCGCTCTGTCGTCACGAGAAAGTGTAACCGTTATATCTTTACTGATTTACCCTAGTGGTGGCACTGTTATAAGTCAACTCACATAAAGTATGCAAATAAAAAAACCACTCCTATATTAGAAATCTAATACAACAAAAACACGTCAATAAAAGTAGATGTTTCTTGACCACGTGAATTTCGTGATCCTGCGGTGAGAAAGTTACTTTTAAAGTTTTAATACGTCTCAAATTAATTAACTTAGATTAATCTTATTTAACACTAAATTCTGCGCATAAAATTATAACAACAATAACAACAACATACCAATGAAATCCACCATGTCTTATGATGCAGGTAGATACAGATTTTACCTTCAACTCGATAGATATAACAAGCTTTTTTGGAAGGCCCTTGCTCAACACAAAACATAATCACAACCAAGACAATCAAAACAAAACAAGAATAAAATAAGAATAAAGAGTAACACTAGAGAAATTTATCAGACTCAGAAATTTACCAAACAACGGTTAGTCCAATTTTATGATCTAAGACGATAGATCAACCGTTTCAGATAATCATCACTAGCAAAATTATGAGAATGTCTATTATTTAAATTGGGGAAAGTGTTTGATATTTAAAGTAAAATTAGAACGGGAAAATGATTTTCACTCAAACTTTTGAAGGGAAATATAATCTCTTTTTTGTTAAAGGGTAAAATAATTTTGCAAATTGTAGTTGAGGTTAAGATGCTAGACATAGTCTATATCAAGTTAGGAAAATGAGAACTAGAGTTACGTTCGATTTGTGCGCTTATGTAGACATCCATCTAATAGAATATTTTTGTATTAATTATATATCACTTATTTTAGGTAAAATTGTATTGCTATTGTAATTAAGTCTGTTATTTTAGGTAGAATTATATTTGCTACTGTAATTAGGTTGATTCATTATCTAGTTTAAATATTCTTGTATTACTATATATATGGTACACAATCAATGAACATATTCCTTTATGATATCAGTACCCTAAAAATACTTCTACCACCGCCGACCATAGCTTTCGGCTGCCACCAACACGGAACCCTAGTGTTTTTTTCTAGCCATTCTCTCTACCTTATCCTAATAAATTTCATCTTACATGGCTGACAAAATCAAATTCCATCCGACACTTGTAGTAAACAACACCAAAAACTTCATTCTTATCACCTTTGAGATGGAAATGATCAATACTCCTCGTGGACAGAGCTTTTTAAGATCCATTGTCGTGTTTATGAAGGTATCGACCACATCATCCCTCCTACACCGAAGTCCACAGACCTACCCTTGGCTTTGACTTCTGATGATACACTTCGGTCTCGTTTGGACGCAGTCGACCTCCAGTGGATATACGACACAATATATAATGATCTGTTGCACACCATCATTGAGATCGATGTCACTGCCTGCCAAATGTGGGAACGTTTGGAAAGTATTTTCCACGACAAAAAACTCAACGAGCGTTATACCTTGAAAATCAGTTCAAGGACGTTTATCAGGATGATTTCCCAAACGTGTCTGCATATTATCAAGAACTCAAGATGTTTGCCGACTAACTTTCCAACGTCGGTGCACTAGTCACTAATCAGCGATTGGTCATGCAACTTATTGTAGGCTTGAACGAATCCTATGAAAGTGTTTCCACCATCCTTCAGCAATGTACGTTGTTACCTCCGTTTTATGAGGCTTATTCGAAGCTTATTCTTGAGGAAACCCCGAAAATCAAGCACATCACCACTCATGCCAACATTGCCGATGCCACGCTCACAACCACAGCCGATGGAAGGGTCTACAACTCTTGACAACTAAAACTGTTGGCCTAAGTACCAGCAGCAACCCGTATCCACCCGTAACAACCGCCAGAGTAGGTAGTCCAATAAGGGTCACGACAGACAAAATTCTGGCAATAACGTCGGCAGGAAGGGCTGCCTACCTTTCATAGGCCGCGTGGGCCGCACCATCATGAGGCTCTCCTCCTAGCCCGTATCCGATATCCTCGTGGACTCCACCTCAAAACCGACAGGCCCACCCTAGCATATTCAGCCTACGTCCCTAACATGCCTACACAACACAGGGCCCCACGCCCTCAACTTATGCACCGACTGACATTGAGGCAACTATGAACACAATATCACTTAACGCTCCAGACAAAAATTGGTATATGGACACAGTCACCACATCTCACATGACGACATCACAAGGTACTCTCTCATCTTATTCCACTTTGAGTAATTTAAATTGGAATATTATTGTTGGTAGTGGACAAGGCATTCCCATTCGCGGTTTTGGTCATTCATCCTTAACCCCACCACTAATCTTAAAAAATGTCCACCATGCCCCCTAAACTCATTATGAATCTAATCTATGTGCGACGTTTCACAACTGATAATAATGTTTCCCTTGACTTTGATCCTTTTGGGTTTTCTGTGAAGGATTTTACGACAGGCAGACAAATAATGAGACGTGACAGCACCGGAGATCTCTACCCTATTTCAAACGCCGTCAAAAATCCAGTCTCAGTTCCATCAACCTTTGATGCTCTTTCATCTTCCATATGAATCTCTAGATTAGGAGATCCGGGAGATTCTGTTTTACGCTCCCTTAGGAAAAATAATTTTATTAATTGTTACCGTATTTCTAGGATTCATATATGTGAATCATGCGTTTTTGGAAAATATATTAAATTATCATTTTATGCATCCACAAATTGTACTTTACTACCTTTCGATATCATACATAGTGATTTGTGGACGTCCCGTACTTTAAGTACAATTGGCCATTGATATTATGTGTTATTTTTGGATGATTATTCCAACGTTCTATGGACTTTTTCAATTGGTAATAAATCTCAGGTCTACCCCATTTTTCCTCATTTAGTGCTCTCGTAAAAACACAATTGAAAAGAACATTAAATATTTTCAATATGACAATGGCAGAAAATTCAATAATAATCAATTCAAATAGTTTTACTCTGATAACAGTCTTACCTTTCATTTTTCCTGCCATCACACCTCCTCCCAAAATGGTAAGGCCGAACGGAAAATCTGAATTATAAATAATCTAATTCGTGACCTACTTGCTCACGCCTCAATTCACCTCAATTCTGGCATTATGCACTCTCTATGGCCACCTATCTCGTAAACATTATCCCAAACAAGTCTCTAGCTCAACGGTCTCCCACTCAAGTTCTGTTTCATAGGAACCCCTCCTACCAACACTTGCGTATCTTTGAATGTCTCCTTTATCCTCTCCATCTGACCACTCACAAACTCCAACCCCGGACTTCCCCATGTGTGTTTCTGGGTTACCCCACCAATCACCTTAGTTACTCTTGCTATGACTTGTCAAGTCGTAAAATTATTATTTCATGTCATATCCTATTTGATGAGTCTCAATTCCCTTTTGCCTCCCTAAACTCGCCACCTCGGCATTCCTACGACTTCCTAGATAATGGCCTGAACCCTCTTCTAATTCATCATTTACATAGTCTGTCGCCATAGACCCCGACACCCACCCCCACCTCGGATAGTCCGGGACATACTGTCCACCCGGTTCTGCCGACGGTGGCCTGAAATAGCCCGCTTCAGGGTGATTCCGCAGCCATCTCTCGGCAAACCGAGCATCGTCCAACCGGTCCCGCCACCCTGCCCTTCATCCTCTTCCCGGCAGTCCTGTGGCACATCCCCCTCCCACATCTCGAGACACGCTCTTGAACCATGGAAATCATTGCCATGCACATAATTCATAAACCTAAACGACTGTTTAACCTATTTATTTTAGTTGTCCCTTTCTTTGTCCCTCGAAATCCGAAGGATGCCTTGTCCGACCCTAATTGAAAAGCCGCAATGATTGACAAATATAATGCTCTTATTGATAATAAGACGTGAGACATAGTACCCCGTCCACCTGATGCTAACATTATTCGTTCTATGTGGATTTTTAGACATAAAAAGAAATCTGATGGTTCTTTTGAGAGGTACAAGACTCGTCTTGTAGGTGATGTCAGGTCTCAACAAGTAGGAGTGGAATATGATAATACATTCAGCCCGGTCATAAAGCCCGCAACCATCCAGACCGTCCTCAACATTGCTCTATCCAAGTCTTGGCCCATTCATCAGCTTGATGTTAAGAATGACTTCTTACATAAGGATCTTCATGAAACGATATATATGCATCAACCAATGAGTTGTAGGGATCCTATTCATCCAGATTATGTGTGTATATTGCAGAAATCACTCTATGGATTGAAACATGCTCTTCGAGCATGGTACCAATAGTTCGCCGATTATGTCTCCTCTATCGGTTTTTCACACAGCAGATCCGATCATTCCCTATTCATCTACAACAAGGGTACATACATGGCTTACCTATTATTATATGTTGATGACATCTTACTCACCACATCATCTGATGCTCTTCGTCGGTCCATTATGTCTCTCATTTCCTCTGAATTTGTTATGAAGGATCTGGGCCCCTTGAGTTATTTCTTGGGCATATCTGTCACTCGATATTTTGACGGCCTATTTCTGTGTCAGAAAAAGTACACCGAAGAGATCCTTGACCGTGCATGCATGACATCTTGCAAACCATCCCACACGCTAGTAGACACCAATTCCAAGCTCAGCGTTGTTTCCGGCCCCTCATATTCAGAGTCGACTCACTATCGTAGCCTGACTGGGGGCCTGTAGTACCTCACATTCACGAGATCTGACATATCCTATGCCGTGTGATAAATTTGCATACACATGCACAATCCCACTGAAGCATACATGCATGCCCTCAAACGTATTTTACGATACGTCCAAGGTACACTTCACTTCGGATTGCATCTATACAAGTCCTTACTCACTGGTCTCACTACTTATTCCGATGTTGACTGGGGTAGATGTCCTGACACCCGACGCTCCACGTCTGGTTACTACGTTTTTCTTGGAGATAACATATTGTCTTGGTCTTCCAAAAGAAAACCTACACTATCTCAATCCAGTGCTGAAGCAGAGTACAGAGGTGTCGCCAACGTCATCTCTGAGTCTTATTGGATCTTTAACCTTCTACTTGAGCTTCACTGCCCGATTCAAAAGGCAACGCTGGTCTACTGTGATACTATTAATGCGATATATCTTTTCGAAAATTCCATCCAACATCAATGCACTAAACACATTGTGATTGACATTCATTTCATTCGCGAAAAGATGGCTCGTGGTCAAGTTCGTGTCCTTCATGTTCCTTCCAGTTATCAGATTGTCGACATCTTCACCAAATGACTTCCGCGCATACAATTTGATAATGTTCGAGCCAGTATCAGTGTTCGTGAACCTCCTGCTTCGATGCGGGGTTGTAATCGAATATTTTCTGAATATTCTTTTATTAATTGTATATCTCTTATTTTAGGTAGAATTGTATTCCTATTGTAATTAGGTCTCCTATTTTATGTAGAATTATATTTCTCATTATAATTAGGTTGATTAATTACCTAGTTTAAATATTCTTGTACTACTATATATATGATACATTATTAATAATACAACCAAAAAACATATTCCTTTAACATCAATTCATTTACTAATATACTTTTTTTGCTTATCTAAAAGAAGCAGGCTCTTAATAGACCAACACTTGGAATCAATAATGGTCAATTGGTTTTTTTCTTAATAGTAATTTCATTCTCACTTAATATTATTGATGCGATTTTGCAGGTATATATTTTCCAAATATATAAAAAGGGTAACAAACGCCTTTTACAATGGCTATTGTCATCATAAAAGAAAAAGGACAAGAATGAATAAATGAGTGGACGTTGGAAGAAAATTGATAATGACATAGGTTCGGAAATGGGACCCTTTTAAATTGTATTTTTCCTGTTATGACGAAATTAAAGCCTTCGTGACAACCTCTCATAGTCGCCAAATGTCTGGATAGTTTTGCAGTATATTCCAATCATCCCAAATTGATAAATGTTATAAAATTATTGTTCCATTAAATGATTTTCTTTGTCCCATCATACAATATGTTATGTCCCAAGCTTGTTCATTATTTCGTCTAATATCTACTATCTTTTACCAAGATATCAGGAGACTTTACCCACCAAAGAGTTAAATAGATGGAAAGAAAATCAATAATAATAACATATTCAGTGTAATCCGCAGGGCAAAAGGTCAGATAAGAACTGACGAAAGTAAAGAAGTCATGACACAATTCTATAAGTAAGCATTATAAAGAAAAGTAACAGTAACTATAATACGATATATGAAGTACAAGAGATAGCAAATAGTAGCAGATGATAAAGATAATAATACTACGCTTACTAGTATGAAAGGGTACGCGAGACAACGCTCTACTATCTCCTAACCTTCTACCCTAATCCGTGTCATTCACAACATCCTATCTAAGATCATGCCTCGATAAGCTGCAACAGATGAAAAGAAATCATCTAGCGTTTTTACACTACTTTAATTCTGGTTACCTCACACCTAAGAAAGTAATAAAAAAAGTTTTAAGATGTTATTTTAGGTGAAAGTTTGTTGGTGAATCTATTCAGAGTTCAGGTTTTGTTAAACTGTATAATTATCCGCAAATGCTCCTAATTAGGTTTGATGTTGAGTGATTTAACATTTCTTTAATCAGGGTATATTCCTGATAACGTGACACCCCAAACTTCTGAAAAGAAAGCACTTAAATCAACCTAAAAGATAAAAAGCAGACATAGTTAACCCATCCAAGGAACATACTATCTTTCTTTATCTGATCTGCACTTTCCTATCTTGGGATGGAATAAAGCAAGATACCAATACATTATCCATTTATATATCTCTGCAGGTTAGTGTTAAATTCATCGGATATGGAATGACGGTAACACGATTTATGAATGACTGACAATCCTCCTCCCATTGCTAGGTTGAGTTAGATCCAAGATCCATTCTTTCTGATTATCGAGACACACACTCATTTTAACTTTGTTCAATCGATGTTGGACCCCCAAATTATATTATCCACGCTCTAGTTAACAAGGTCTGGGCGTGTGGGGTGTTAAGAGTCCCACATCGGATATGAAATGAGAACATGGACTCCTTATATAGACTAGGACAATCCTCACCCTACAAGCTAGCTTTTGGGATTGAATTAGCCCAAGATCCATTCTTTACGGTTAGTATTAATGGAAAGATTCAACACCTAATGTGACAAACGTCTCCTACGAAGAGACAACTCCAATTCAGTTGTAGTTAGCAGGGTCAAGAAAGAGTACATGTAAGTAGCAGAAGATGCATGGACTTTTCTAATTCATTATAAAGTATTTTATAGATATCTTAGGTTAGTATGCCATGTAAACAAGCAAATAAAACTAAGGTAAGATCATGGCAACTGAGAGTTCTCTATCCAACTATCCTCTTCTATAAAGTATAAAGTGTACGCTACTTTAAGCTCTTCATAGAATATAACCTTTTTCTTCAACCTTCCACTTGCAAATTACATCAGCAGCTGGAGGCATCAAGCGGAAAGTACCATCATCGTTTCAACCAGTCATTCTTCTAAGGCTCTGTCTGCAATTGTATACTCAGATTTTCCAGTGAACAAATCGACCAATTGATTCCAGTTACACGGGGATCCATGCTCCATTGCCTCTTTGACTATCATTCTGCCAACTTAATCTGAGATGCGCATAGAAGTTTAAATATTTTAATGACATTGATCTA
Source organism: Przewalskia tangutica (assembly GCA_029844215.1). Taxonomy (NCBI): domain Eukaryota; kingdom Viridiplantae; phylum Streptophyta; class Magnoliopsida; order Solanales; family Solanaceae; genus Przewalskia; species Przewalskia tangutica. The sequence continues at coordinate 122,958 of JAQGDG010000198.1, read as the reverse complement.
TGAGCTTCTAATGAAATTCTAAACAAGTCAGCATCAGTACCTCCGTTGATTAAGACCACTGAGATAAAGCTGCACCGTTAATGCAAGAAGTTTTTTTTTGCATTGTAGTAAAACTATGCTATCATTTGAACCAAGTCATCAGCTGTTCGAATGTCTGCACAGATATATACAGTGAAGTTTCAGCTGAAAAGATTACCAATTACTTTATCAAACTACTGACTGAATATATAAGAAGTACCTTTTTCTCCTTACCGTCTTTCCTCGTAAGTACAATATCTGTGGAGATTCTTTAATCTTAAGCGGCGTAGGCTAGATCCCTCTCAATATTTATGTCAATCTTCACAGTCTACACCAAGTAATCAGGGGAAAGGTAAGTTAAAGAGTGTTCACTAAATGGACAATGTAAAAAGAAGTGATTATGTTTCACAAACCTGAGAAGGCAAGCGTTCTTTGGCGCTTCAATACACCTGGGCTGCTTTCTCTAGCTCCTTAAGAACTTTCCAGTTGTCACTAGCCCTGTGCAATTATGAAATTGTTCAGAGAAAATAAAACATTTGCATATTGCCTATAGAATATCCTCTAGGAACTTCAATTAGTAAATAAAACAAGATTCACTTGCCGATTGTATCTCTCGAAAACAAGAACAATGAGGGGACTGGGATGAAAAGCGAAGCTCTCCCACTCAAGACAATTGATTTCCTTCACCCATCAATCATCAATCTCCCCCTCCCAATCGATCTCAACTCCATCTTCTCCTACTACATTTTTTATTGGATGCTTGTCAAAATATTCTGATGCTCTAATTCCCCATCCAACATCTGCATCTCGAGGCCAATCTGGATCCTCCTCCTCAACAATCATTTTCTTTTCTTTCATATCCTTGCTGTTGTCATCTTCATCATCACTACTTTGATCAGAATCAGTGTCATCATCAACCCTGTCTTTGAGGATATTCTCGGTATCTTTGATTATTTCATAGTTCTGCTCCCGGATAGAAGCAGATATCTTTTCTAGTGAATCACGAACAAAATCCTCAACTGAAGCTGCTTCGCTCCTGCGACCACGCCTTGGATTTTTAGCGATTGTTGTCGGGAAGATCTTGGCAGAATCTTTGTCTTCATAAACAATAATTCTACTTTCCTGGGCTGGGACCTAGTAGCTTTCTCTAGGCCTTGAACCAGAGCTATGCTTAGGATCAGGCACATGTTCCTCTTCAGACTTTCTTGAAGTGACAAAGCAAGTCAGACGTTTCAAAGGAGGCGGCAATAAGAAGTTAGCAGAAGAGCAAGAACTAAACTGTTTCCCTGATTTGAGAGCAGAGAGTGATGAAATTGCACAAAAGTTAAGATTTAATGCAGAATGGATGACCATTTTCAGTTGCTTAAATATTCTGCTGGGAGGACTGAAATCTCTAAGGGATAATAAATCCTAATATAAGAAACCTGTTGATAACACCAATCAAAATTAAGAACACAAATTTATCAAAGTCTGTAGTGTACTAAACACAAAATTGAAAACACACACTCAGCAGCAGATCACTCGAACATCACACCATAGTCTTATGCACATACAGATTAAAAGATAAACGGAAAAGAAGAAAGTAGACTAGCATTTCATCCAAAGCTATAATTACATAGCAACTCCTGTGCAATAACTACATTCCTGGAGAAGCTAGTAAAACAAGGTTTGGAAGCTATAATATTGAAGTTGAGCACAGTACTAACTCTTTTTATGTTTCGTTTCTCTTTCTTAACAGAAGAAGGTAAAAGCAGGATCATCAAACTGCTATATGCCTATAAACAGAAAAGGGAAAGGGAATACTCACGGCGAGCAGGAGTGAACCCAACCTTTAAGATCATTCATTACCCTGAATCAGTGGTGTACGTATACATAAACACAGTCGCGGATGTAGCATGATATGTGGGGGTTCAATTAAACCCTAACTTTTGACGCGGAACATAAATTTATGTGTAAACATTTATTAAAATTGCAATAAATAGTAGACATGAACCTATAACTTGTAAAATATAATGGATTCAAACTAAGAATATTAAAATATTGACCCCATAGAGTTTAAATCCTGAATCCGCCTCTGTTAACATATACATGCGCATGTACATATACGTATTACACACATGCACACAGGCGCATCTGAGTGAAATTTAACAAAAATGAATTTAAACTAAGGCAACATTCATTGACACAAAGGAGTAGTGTGCAGGGTGGTACCCCACATACTCATGCTTAAAATCCTACATCTGCCTTTGGTTACACTTAAAAAGTGTATACTCCATTTTTAAAGCGCTAGAGGTTGAACGTCTAATGAGCAAAGAATCGAACATGTTGTGTGTGTAGTCATCAGAACATTCTTGCATTTCTACTATAATGGACAGTACAATTAATTATGCATATAATAACCTGATAAGTACACACCAATGGCAAGCAGCAGTAGCTAAAGCTCAAACAATCAGATAATCAAGTTTGTAAAACTAATATTTACCAAGCACTTTGTTGCCTGCCAAATACTGAGTTAGGCCCAATATCCATTCTTTACATGATATCAGATCCAGACTCATTCCAATTCTTTGTTCACCGATGTTGGACCCCTAAATTATATTAACAAGATTTGGGCGTGCGGAGGAGAGTGTTAAGAGTCGCGCATCGAATATAGAATGAGAACATGAACTTCTTATATGGACTTGGATAATACTCACCCTACAAGCTAGATTTTGGGCTTAGTTAGACCCAAGATTTATACTTCACATGGTATGAGAGTCAGACCCATTAGGCGCATGATCCATTCTTTACGTGGTATCAGAGTCATTCCAATCATTTGTTCACCAATGTTGGATCCTCAAATTATACTATTCACGCTCCATTTAACAAGATATGATGTGTGGATATGAAATGGGAACACGAATATGAACTTGGTACCATCCTCACTTTTCAAACTAGCTTTTGGAATTGAATTAGTCACAAGATTAAAAATGTGTAGAACAATAGAAGTTGAAGGACTACTTGAGAAAGAAAATGCTTAATGTGAAGTTTCAATTATTCAGTCGTCTCATGGAATATGGTTTTGCCACTTTTTAGTCTTCCAAAGTAGAAAAAATAGAAGCTTTTTACGACTTGAAAAGAGATAATGGCTGCGAAACTCGGTAAAACTCTTCAAAATGATTCAATTGGGAAGTGCACAAATAACCATTTTTTAAGACCCTATTTAATAAATAGCCAAAGTTTACAAAGTTTAGTAGCTTTATAATCATATCTAAATTTTGTGAGATTAAAGTTGAAAACAAAACCGCAAAGTAGTCGAGTTGGTGTAAGAGATGACCCGCAAGGTCACGAGTTCGATCCTGCATAAACCTTCGCTGAATGTCACACATGATTAGTGTGGTTAAGCGTTACCGACGTGGTTTGCGGTATTATGTCGATCAGGGGTTTACGAGGCACTCGAAATAGTAGCAACTCCGGATTCCTTCGTCCAAAAAAAAAAAGTTGAAAAACAAAGGTCTAAAGTTTTGAGTATGGGTCTAAGGTTGAGCTTTCTAGACCCGTATACTTAGATTTTACATTACAATTTGAATAAAGTCTAAAATTAAGTTTGGTGAATTTTACATTTCAGTTCGAATAAGGTCTAAACTTAAGTTTTGCAAAAACTAATCAGCTAAACTTAGCTCTATTTACAACTTACACACCTAAATCATGAAATATTTGTATTGCCCACTGAGCATCATTTTTCAATGTCTAACCACCCCTGGAGGGTCGAATGATTCCTTATGGACTCTCAGATAAGAGACAGATTCGAGTTCATGTTGCGGACATGGGCAGATTTAGACTTTTAATGTATACGAATTTTAGATCATAATTTTTTTTTTGCTTTCTCGATTTTTTTGGATAGATTGTTTATACATATTACATGAACTTCTTAGTATAAATATAGTATTTGAACCAAAGCTACTGAGTTCTATCGAATCATTAGCTTTTATGGTGATCCTCCCGACTAGCAGATCAAATGTAACATTGTACAAAACAAAGTGAAACATTACATGTGAATGAGCATTTCAATATCAATAAATAAGTGTAACATGATATTAATCTTTGTTGGAGAGTCTTTCATTAATATCAAGGTATATATAGAGTACAATATTCATCTCTTATACAATAGGAATCCTAAGCCTATACAAAAGAGGAATCCTAGTCTTACCATAATTATATTTACACAATATATGAAAATATTCTAATTATGGGTAGGGAATATATTGTTTCCTATATTTACACGTTTACACACCCCCTCAGTCGGAGCGGGAAGAGGTCGGACGCTGAGACTGGATCTGAAGTCAAGAAACAACTGTCTGGGAAGTCCTTTGGTAAATATGTCTGCATACTGATAGGATGATGGAACATATAACACTTGGCCTAGAGCAACTTTCTCACGAACAAAATGTATGTCTATCTCAATGGATAATCTTCACCCTACAAGCTAGATTTTGGGTTTAGTTAGACCCAAGATTTATACTTCACATGGTATGAGAGTCAGACCCATTACGCGCATGATCCATTCTTTACGTGGTATCAGAGTCATTCCAATCCTTTGTTCACCAATGTTGGATCCTCAAATTATACTATTCACGCTCCATTTAACAAGGTATGACGTGTAGATATGAAACGGAAACACGAATATGAACTTGGTACAATCCTCACTTTTCAAACTAGCTTTTGGAGTTGAATTAGTCACAAGATTAAAAATGTGTAGAACAATAGAAGTTGAAGGACTACTTGAGAAAGAAAATGCTTAATGTGAAGTTTCAATTATTCAGTCGTCTCATGGAATATGGTTTTGCCACTTTTTAGTCTTCCAAAGTAGAAAAAATAGAAGCTTTTTACGACTTGAAAAGAGATAATGGCTGCGAAACTCGGTAAAACTCTTCAAAATGATTCAATTGGGAAGTGCACAAATAACCATTTTTTAAGACCCTATTTAATAAATAGCCAAAGTTTACAAAGTTTAGTAGCTTTATAATCATATCTAAATTTTGTGAGATTAAAGTTGAAAAACAAAACCGCAAGTCAGTTTGCAAAAAGAAGAAGAAATATGGACCGCAAGGCCACGAGTTCGATCCTGCATAAACCTTCTTTGTCTGTCACATGGCATTGTCAAGTGGTTAAGCTGACGTGGTTTGCGGTATTGTGTCGATCGGGGTTCTGGCGCACTCGAAATAGTAGCAACTCCGGATTCCTTCGTCCAAAAAAAAAAAAGTTGAAAAACAAAGGTCTAAAGTTTTGAGTATGGGTCTAAGGTTGAGCTTTCTAGACCCGTATACTTAGATTTTACATTACAATTTGAATAAAGTCTAAAATTAAGTTTGGTGAATTTTACATTTCAGTTCGAATAAGGTCTAAACTTAAGTTTTGCAAAAACTAATCAGCTAAACTTAGCTCTATTTACAACTTACACACCTAAATCATGAAATATTTGTATTGCCCACTGAGCATCATTTTTCAATGTCTAACCACCCTGGAGGGTCAAAATGAATAGAAGTAATCCCAACTCGTATGTGGCGCATGAGAACTAAGGAAAAAGTAAAAATAGCTTTACATATGGCTTTATCTTTCAACAACTAATTTATAAAAAATAAAATGCCACGTGACTTCCTTGGAGTGTAATTGATTCACATTACTTGAACTTTGGAGTCGAATGATTCCTTATGGACTCTCAGATAAGAGACAGATTCGAGTTCATGTTGCGGACATGGGCAGATTTAGACTTTTAATGTATACGAATTTTAGATCATAATTTTTTTTTTGCTTTCTCGATTTTTTTGGATAGATTGTTTATACATATTACATGAACTTCTTGGTATAAATATAGTATTTGAACCAAAGCTACTGAGTTCTATCGAATCATTAGCTTTTATGGTGATCCTCCCGACTAGCAGATCAAATGCAACATTGTACAAAACAAAGTGAAACATTACATGTGAATGAGCATTTCAATATCAATAAATAAGTGTAACATGATATTAATCTTTGTTGGAGAGTCTTTCATTAATATCAAGGTATATATAGAGTACAATATTCATCTCTTATACACAGAATCCTAAGCCTATACAAAAGAGGAATCCTAGTCTTACCATAATTATATTTACACAATATATGAAAATATTCTAATTATGGGTAGGAATATATTGTTTCCTATATTTACATCGCTTACACACCCTCGGATCGGAGCGGGAAGAGGTGACTGAGACTGGATCTGAAGTCAAGAAACAATCTATGCAGGAAGTCCTTTGTAAATATGTCGCATCGACAGGATGATGGAACATATAACACTTGCTCAGAGCAACTTTCTCACGAACAAAATGTATGTCTATCTCGATGGATAATCTTCACCCTCTGGCTAGATTTTGGGTTTAGTTAGACCAAGATTTATACTTCACATGGTATGAAGTCGCACCCATTACGCCGCATGATCCATTCTTTACGTGGTATCGAGTCATTCCAACTTTGTTCACCAACGATGTTGGATCCTCAAATTATACTATTCACGCCCATTTAACAAGGTATGATGTGTGGATATGAAATGGGAACACGAATATGAACTTGGTACCATCCTCACTTTTCAAACTAGCTTTTGGAGTTGAATTAGTCACAAGATTAAAAATGTGTAGAACAATAGAAGTTGAAGGACTACTTGAGAAAGAAAATGCTTAATGTGAAGTTTCAATTATTCAGTCGTCTCATGGAATATGGTTTTGCCACTTTTTAGTCTTCCAAAGTAGAAAAAATAGAAGCTTTTTACGACTTGAAAAGAGATAATGGCTGCGAAACTCGGTAAAACTCTTCAAAATGATTCAATTGGGAAGTGCACAAATAACCATTTTTTAAGACCCTATTTAATAAATAGCCAAAGTTTACAAAGTTTAGTAGCTTTATAATCATATCTAAATTTTGTGAGATTAAAGTTGAAAAACAAAACCCGCAAGAGTAGTCAAGTTGGTGTAGCAGTAGAGTGCGGGACCGCAAGGTCACGAGTTCGATCCCCTGCATAAACCTTCTTGAGTCACACACACGCTTGTCATCATGTGGTTAAATGACGCGTGGTTTGCAGACTATTGTGTCCCGCTACTCAGAGCCAAGACTCGAATAAAGAGCAACTCCGATTCCTTCCGTCCAAAAAAAAAAAAAGTTGAAAAACAAAGGTCTAAAGTTTTGAGTATGGGTCTAAGGTTGAGCTTTCTAGACCCGTATACTTAGATTTTACATTACAATTTGAATAAAGTCTAAAATTAAGTTTGGTGAATTTTACATTTCAGTTCGAATAAGGTCTAAACTTAAGTTTTGCAAAAACTAATCAGCTAAACTTAGCTCTATTTACAACTTACACACCTAAATCATGAAATATTTGTATTGCCCACTGAGCATCATTTTTCAATGTCTAACCACCCCTGGAGGGTCGAATGATTCCTTATGGACTCTCAGATAAGAGACAGATTCGAGTTCATGTTGCGGACATGGGCAGATTTAGACTTTTAATGTATACGAATTTTAGATCATAATTTTTTTTTTGCTTTCTCGATTTTTTTGGATAGATTGTTTATACATATTACATGAACTTCTTGGTATAAATATAGTATTTGAACCAAAGCTACTGAGTTCTATCGAATCATTAGCTTTTATGGTGATCCTCCCGACTAGCAGATCAAATGCAACATTGTACAAAACAAAGTGAAACATTACATGTGAATGAGCATTTCAATATCAATAAATAAGTGTAACATGATATTAATCTTTGTTGGAGAGTCTTTCATTAATATCAAGGTATATATAGAGTACAATATTCATCTCTTATACAATAGGAATCCTAAGCCTATACAAAAGAGGAATCCTAGTCTTACCATAATTATATTTACACAATATATGAAAATATTCTAATTATGGGTAGGGAATATATTGTTTCCTATATTTACACGTTTACACACCCCCTCAGTCGGAGCGGGAGGAGGCCGGACGCTGAGACTGGATCTGAAGTCAAGAAACAACTGTCTGGGAAGTCCTTTGGTAAATATGTCTGCATACTGATAGGATGATGGAACATGTAACACTTGGCCTAGAGCAACTTTCTCACGAACAAAATGTATGTCTATCTCAATGTGCTTGGTTGACGTCTTTGAACTTGATTATGACAAATAGATGTGAGAGATATTATCACGATACAATAGATGTCGACGCAAAGGAACACCAAGTTCTAATAAGAAGTTTCGAGCCAACAAATCTCGCCACTACATTTGCAACGCTCAGACTCAAATTTCAGACCGATTTAGATAGGTATCCCGCCGCTGATGGACTCAAGAAATCGATTTTCCCTAAGAAAACACAAAAGCGGGAGGTGGAGCGTCCGCGTGTCGGACACCCCGCCTATCTGCATCCGTATATGAGAGCAACCTGTTTGGCGCAGAGGGTATAAGTGAAAACCATAATCAAGAGTACTTTAATGTATCGAATGATACGCCAAGAGTAGTGAAACGAGACTCGTGGGCACGCATGAATAAGCACACGTCTTTGAACAACATAAGTTATGTCCGCCCGTAATGTGAGATCTTCAAGTGCACTGCAAGGCTTCTATCTGAGTAGGATCGAGACCGAGCACCATCCATAACACCGAGCTTAGATTTCAATCGTTGGAGTAGCATAACTTTGCAATCGCCATCTTAGCCAGACACTATCTCTCTACATACTTACGGCGACACAAGAACATGTGATTGATGCATACGGTCACCGATATCCCCAAGAAATAACTCAGCTTTTCCAAATCAGTCATTGCAAATTCGGAGTTAAGCGAGACAATAATCTCATTTTTCAATCTATCCGAGAGGCAATGTAACAATATCATCCACGTCTGAATAAGTAGCGCTACTACTCGATGAAAAATGAAGAGTAATGTATCACTCTTGCTGCATACAAATCCAATCTGCAAGATATACCTAGCAAAACGATCATACCACGCACGGGGAGCCTGTTTCAGGTCATATAGTGACTTACGGAGACGGCACACATAGTGAGGGACTGTTGGATGGGTGAACCCAGGCGGTTGAATCATGTACACTGTTTCTCTCAGGTCCCCATGTAAGAATGCATTCGTCACATCAAGTTGATGGATCGACCAGTGTTTGCCCATGACAATGCTCAAAACTGTGCGAATAATAGTCGGTTTGACAACCGGGCTGAAGGTCTCTCCACAATCAACGCCTCATCGCGATTTGTGTCATTAGCCACAAGACGGGCCTTATACCTCTCAAGATCCCCATTATCTCTGAACTTGTGACGAAAAAGCCACGTACATCGAATTACATTCACCATCTCAGGTCTAGGTACTAGATCCCACGTGTGATGTTTAGTTAAAACATTGAATTTCTCATACATATCCGCATTCCAATTAGGGTTTTGTTTGTCCAATTTTGGGTTCTTTTGAAGTGAAGAGATGGTTTGGGCAGACAAGTTGAAATGGACTTTGGGTTTGAAGATTCCATGCTTTGAACGAGTTGTGGCGGAGTGGTGTCTGAGACGGTGGGTAAAGTCGGATAAGGAGAAGTCAGCGGTTGGCCGGAGAGCCGTGACTCGGATCGCGCCGCGGCTAGAAGGTTGACAGGCCTTCAAGTTTAGCGCCACGCCTCGCCAAAGATAGGGTCGCGACGCTGTCGACGGTATTCCTAAAGATTACTCATCGAAAATCGTGCACCGCATACCTCTCGGGGCCGCGCTCACGACGAGCAGAGGACGTGAGATGTTCGAGGATGGGGGGAGAGATGGCAGGCTCGTCAAGAAATGAGTAGTCCGGTTTTTGGAAGATTCGAAAATGGGAATGTGGTCTCGTCGAATGTGACGTGACGAGATATGTGGATTTGACGAGTCGACAAGTCATAGCATAGATAGCCCCTATGGTTTGACGGGAATCCTAGAAAGATACAGGGAGTAGACCTATGAACAAGCTTATGAGGGGCGGTAGAACTGAGGTTGGGATAGCACAGACAACCGAAAATTCGTAGATGATCATAGGAGGGGACTCTATGGTAGAGGATTTCGGTAGGGGTCATATTGTGAAGAGTGCTAGTAGGAAGAATATTTAGAATGTATTCTGACATTTTAGCAAAGATATACCGTAACGGCGAAGGAGGAGGGATCGTGAATCAATAGGGTGTGAATCATATTATTAATGGTACGTATGATTCTTTCAGCTTTACCGTTTTGTGGTGAGGTGTGAGGGCAGGAGAAGCGAAACACCATGTCAATATTTGTGGAAAACCGGTAAAACATAGAGTTATTGAATTCACGACCATTATCGCACTGAAATGATTTTATGTTTTTTCCAAATTATGTGTGGATAAACTTGCGAAACTCAAGAAATTTGACAAATACTTCCGATTTAAATTTAAGAGAATATAACCAAACATAGTGTGAAAAATCATCAAGCAACACAAGATAGTATTTATGACCGAGAGAACTAGAGATATGAGATGTCCATAAATCGGCATGTATAATATCAAAAGGAGCAAGTGTAACACTAGTAGATGATTTAAACGGAAGACGAATATGTTTGCATAAAGAGCAAAAAACACAATTTTGGACAAGTTTCCCTTTACAAACAATGAAATTGTTGTCTTTAAGAAAATTAAAAATTGGGACTCCTGGATGACCAAGCCTATTATGCCAAGTTGAAGAAGAAACAACCGCTAAAGTGACGGGAGAGCAAAATATGGCAGGAGAGGTGAAAGTGACTGGATAGAGATCCCCCGTGCTATTGCATCTCGTAAGAGGTGTCCCCGTATGAAGATCCTTCACAGTAAAACCAATTGGGTCAAAATCCACGGAGACAGAATTATTACGAGTAAATTGGCGGACAAATATGAGGTTCTTAATCATGTGTGGGGTATATAGGGTGTTTTTTAGGGAGAAGGGTGGATGAGGAGGTTGTGTATGAGGTACCATACCTTTAACCGGAATCGTTGTTCACTATCAATCGTAACATATTGAGGATGTTTTAAACTAAATAGTTTAGGATAGTACATGCAGATTGGTGACGTGAGATGTGACGCTCGAGTCCACGTATCAAGTATTGTCGCCATTGCATGGAGAGTCTTTGCCTCGCCCCAACTCGATGGTGTCATGCCGATGAGGCCGCAAAACCCGACTGCACGGTGGACTCGCACGAGGTCGAGCGGCCCAACAAACCAGGTATGAATACGGTTGTAGGCTACCGTACATCGAATGGACTCGGTGTCGCGCTCAACCGAGTGCCGCGTCAGACGGGCGCCGCGGTGCGACTGGCCGGCGAGCCGCGCCCGCTTGTTACGCGATCCTCGCTTGTTTCGCTTTCGCTGGTGGTTCTGCTGACCGCAACCTCGCCACGCACGACCTCCTCGCCGCCCTCGCCACTTTTCCTTCGCGCCTCGCTGCGGTTGAGAGTTTTCGCGGCGTTGATTCGAGGGCGCGTTCGACCGCTAATGCCTTCTCGATGCTCATCCTACTTAGCACGCCGAATCTCTTCGAGAAACAATCGCGAGCGAACTTTGTTAAAGTTGGGTAACAGACCGCTCGCTGAATCATGGTGGCCAAAGTATCATATTCGCCTTTAGGAAGACTAACAATCAATTGTGACACCGTTTTGTCAAGAACTTTCCAATGTGATTCGCCGGAGCTTTAATCGCTTGCGATTTCAATACATTGGAAAAGTTTTCAAGACGTGTATTGTTAAATTGCTTCCTCTAAATACACAAAGACGCGTGTGCTTATTGTCTGAAAAATTTCTTCCAAACGATTCCATAACTCGCGAATTTGTGGCGCCGATTTCATGATAGTAAAGAAGGTTCTAAAATACTACCATAAATCCATCGTTGACGCCGCCTAGACGACGCCAAGACTCATCAACCTCCGAGGGCGCGAATGATGTCATCGATGTGATCAAGCACGTTATAGAGACACGCATGATTACGAAACAGCTTTAACCTGGAGAATATCGATCGCTTTTCTTGATCAAGAAGAATGAGAATAGTTCTTGATGTTTATAACGCAGAAATGGATGAAAAGAAGATGACAACATACGATGGATTTGTGGAGCTAGAAGATTCATAAAGTGTGGAAGATTTATGGATAGCCATTTAGAGAAGAGATGAATGAAGAAGAAAATCTAGAATTTGTAAGAGGGCCGCGAGTTCCGAGGGGAGGGGTTCTCGCGGTGGTAGGAAGAAAGAGTTCTGTGGTTTGAGTGTTTGACTCTTGATACCATGTAAGATGATATTAATTTCTCTTGGGGAGTCTTTCATTAATATCAAGGTATATATATAGTACAATATTCATCCCTTATACATTAGGAATCCTAAGCCTATACAAAAGAGGAATCATAGTCTTATCATAATTATATTTACACAATATATAAAAATATTCTAATTATGGATAGGGAATAAATTGTTTCCTATATTTACACGTTTACAATAAAGATACACGCAGATGCAGTTCATTTGTGGTGGACAGTATTTTGTTGTTCAGCTTTATGTAACAAATCTTGAGCCACATCTAACAAGTCAGGACTCAATCTAAACATCAAAATACAAAATTCAATCTGATCAAGAGCTCCATCACCATCCATGTCTCCTTCTCTAATCATATTCTTTAACTCCTCTTCACTAAAATCTTGCAACCCCATTAGAGCAGAGTTCTTCTTAAGGCTATCAATTGTGATCACTCCCTTGTCACCATCCATTAACATCCGATACCCTTTGCATAGCTCGTTGATCAGTGCATCTCCGCCTAGCTTTCTCGCCATAATTGGCAGCAAATCTTGAAATTCTAAATGAACCATAGTCTTTGCTTTTCCTGCTTCCATTTTAGCTCAATCACAAATATTGCTAGAAGCTAATGCTTGTTAGTGAGGCAAATTAAGTGTGGATACTTATAGCATTAAGGGAATATCTTATTAAGGAAGTTCTCTGGATTTTTTTTAGTTTCTTAGAAAGGCCATGTCCCATTTCTAGACTAGTCAGATGAGGGACTTGTCTACTATTTTCTTAGAACTTGCCTTGCTTGTTGGAAATTCTATATCAGACCAAGTCAGTTTTTTCATCCGTCAAGATGGCTGACAATGCATTTTCAAGGAAACCAATGATGTGTGTTTGGTGTGGAGGAAGTCTTTCATGAAAAATACTTTCTAAAAAGAATATTTTACTAAATTAACTTCGACGTTAAATATGGAATGAGCATTTTTTTAATAACCATACATCAGAAAATGACTTACTCATAAAGAATATTTCATTGAAAAATAATATTAGTCGTACTAAATACATACAACGACAAAAGTAGGCACTATAAAATTTTATTATATTTTTAGCATAGGGTTTTAATAGGCGTTTGAACATGAACGGAGTGATAATTGAATAAAAAATTAGTGTTTAAAGTTGAAGTTGTGTTTGAACATTTATTTCACTTAAAAAGAATAATTTGATGTTTTCTAAGAGGGAAAAAAAATCTCATGTCGGCCCTTAGATTTAATATTTTTATTGTTTTGTTTAGTCAATCTGATTGCCATTGCCAAGGTTGACCTTTACTTTGATCAAGTGTCCTTACTCCCAGCGTCCCTTATTTGGAAAGTCAGTTCCAATAATCTTGTGCTCTCACAAAAGCACTTAACCAGATTCATGCATTGGAGGAACTTGTCAAAGTTATTCTCATTGTAAATTTTCAACTGTCTTTTGTATTTTTCTTTTTCCATTTTACACACTGAAATATTAATTTCGCAAAGCATATTTTTTTTTTGATGATGGGGAACCCGCAGCCGCTACTTTATTATAAGTGCGCACTGGGTAAACTCTCGGACTGATGCAAATCACGTCAGTCAGGTAAACCACACTTGCGGCCGCCAATGCACTCAACCGAAAGGTGTTGGCAGGGGAATCGAACTCGTGACCTTTCGGTACCGTGCTCTCCTACTCCACCAACTTGGCTACCTTGCGGGTATTTCGCAAAGTATAATTGGTTTGATGTCCCTTGGTCATTCTGGTAGCTTCTTTGTACCTCGGCAACTTAGGAGGTTGATTTTCCTTAGATTTAATTATACCTGCAGTTTTGATCAATTATTTAAAGAGTTGTTTCATCTCTAGTGGGTCTATGGAGTGGGTCTATAGACACACTTTGAGAGATGTACACTGCTCAGTTGATATGTCAAAATGAAAATTGCGGCCAACTTTAAGGGCCTTCTATGTATTTGGCCTTTTCAAAATTACAAAGAATTGATATAATCCAATACCTACTGATTGAGATTAAGACATACTAGTTGATTAAATTGATTGATCACGAAATAATCAGGGGAATGAAATTAGAGATCTAATATTTCTTGTCAACTAGTAACATGCTTCCATGTATAATTAAACGAATAATTGTGTTGTTCCACTATGTAATTCAAGTGACTAGTAGTTGCATAATTTTCATCCTTCTCAGGCATGTGGCTTTTGATGACTTGAATTGGATGTATCACATTTATGCAGAGAGCTTCCAGAGTAAGTCAAATCATTTTAGCATATTTCCCCTTCAGTTTTACTCAAATCTCCAAAGAGCTAAACATTGAAGATCTTTCAGTTTAAGAATCAGCAGAAAATGTAAAATTCAGGACTAACATCACATATATTTGTTTTCAATCACCGGGAGAATTGCTCCATTGATGAATAGCAAGGTTTAGAAACAGGAACTCTGTTGGAACCAGGGAATTCATTACCAAAATTCCCAGCCGTTTGGACTTTTATTGAATCGACTATCAGGAAGGGGCATCCAGGGCCGGCCCTGAGATTTGGGATGCCTAAGCCTTCACAATTTTTTTTGCCCCCGTCAAAAATAGTTAACAAGTAGGTAGACTTACTTAAACACATGAATAAAAAAAAATTAACATGATTATTAACCTAATATAATAAAAATAGAGGTTGCAATCTTATTCAAAACTGTATAGTTAAGTAACAAGAATATTACCTGATGAGTATACGAGCATTGCTATTGAAACATTATCCTTCTCGCCTTTTTGCTAGCAAAATCATTTATCAAGCTTTCGAAATTGGAATTCACTAGCATTTCCTTCTCAATTGATATCATAGCTAGTCCATTCAACCTTTCTTGTGACATAGTCGAACGAAGATACGACTTGATCAACTTCAGTTTTGAAAAACTTCTTTCTCCGGAAGCGACTGTCAGTATAGTTAACAAAATTCTATAAGCAATTGTGGCATTCGGGTAGCAACCTTCCATACTCTTCAAAAAGTTCAACATCTCAATTGTTTTTTTTTAATTTCCGCGGGTATGCATTCTTTTGGAACTCTTAACTCAAGAAATAAGACATTCCCATCGATATCAGAAACAAAATCACGATGCATGAAGCCTTCAAGTTTCAACATGTCGTCGCTCGCGAAATTCAATTTTCACACAAACAGAAATCCACAAGTGTTATTTGAGTTTATATGAGGGGTTTTATTAGAGATTGAGTAAAAAAAGATGTGAGAATTGTGTATTTTGACCTCTAAAATTTTGGTTATCGTTGTATTTAATAGTGATTCTTTTTATAAAAAAATATGCTCTAAGCCATTGCATTGCCATTGACTGATTTGGCTCAGGGCCGGTACCGGGGCATCCAGTGGGTATGCCTGGAATTAATTAGTTGGTCAGTTATTATTTTTAAGTGGAAGGATTGCAATACTACCAATTTGATGTCTTTTTCATCAATAGGATATTTTCCTTTCTTAGAATTTTCAAAGATTTGGACTAGGGTGTTTGATTAAGTAGGAACTTTGGTTTTATTACTGGTTATATTGTTAGTTCTCTGACTGCCCCCAAAGTCTCATTGCCCATCATCTAGGAACTTTCTTCTCCTCTTTGGTTTTAATCTAGTACTAAGAAAGCTTAGAAATGAGCCCACAGCATTAGGGTGTTCCTTCAAATTCTTTTCTCAGATGATCAGGTAAGTCAATGGTATGATGCTATCCATTTACATACACTTGAATATTCGTTAAATTGTTCATCTCTTCCCTTGACTTAGCAATTAATACTCTTTCGAAACAGGTATTTGGAAATGAAGATATTGTTGGTTGATTTAGTTCTCTTGCTTTCTTACTTTCATTTAGTTAGTGGCAATAATACTCGTTCAGACACATTGTTGCCTGGACATTCCCTTTCCTTTTCTGCAGCAGATACTTTAGTATCCAAACAAGGGAAGTTTGAACTGGGTTTCTTCTGTCCAGGTAATTGTGAAAAGCTTTTTATTGGTATATGGTATACAAACATAACGACCAAAACCGTGGTTTGGATAGCAAATAGGGATAACCCCATTCATCCCCCGTTCAATAATTCTCATTTAGAGTTGTCTAATGGAAATCTACAACTCTTGGATGCGCGTACACAAAGAGTTTGGGATTCGAATTTATCCACAGCTTCAGAATATGCCTATAGGGCAGTACTTCTTGACTCTGGAAATTTCGTTTTGACAAATGGCATTGAAATACAGTGGCAGAGTTTTGATTATCCTACGGATACATGGCTTCCTGGAGCAAGGATTGGATTTGATGAGACCAAAAACAAACTCCAGAAACTTATTTCTTGGAGGAATCTGAATGATCCGGCTACAGGAAACTACTCTTTGCAATTAGACCCCAATCAAAATGGTGAGTTCATCGTACGAAGTAACCTCCGGGTATTTTGGAGGTCTGGGCGTTTGAACGAAGGAGGTTTTGCTGTTGTAGGTCAAGGAATTTATTTCAAGGATTTATTAAACTTCAGTTATAATCCAACTGAACATGGTAAATATATTACTTATAATGTCTTTGGTGAATCTATCATTTCTCGAATTGTCCTAGGCTTTGATGGGCTGATAAGGACATTTTTCTGGTCTAAAGACCATCAAAAGTGGTATTTAGTGTCTTATGGACCTCTTGATCAGTGTGATGTAGTAAATATTTGTGGCGCTTTTGGAATTTGTGACATAAACGTCAGTCCACTCTGTGAATGTTTAGAAGGTTATGAACCGAAATTTAAATTAGATTGGGATATTAATGACTATTCTGGTGGGTGTGTGAGAAAAACTTCGCTGCAGTGTGGCAGCAATAACACAGGTTTTGTCCGTATGCAAAATGTAATGCTTCCTGCGTCGTCTGAATCAATCCAAGTAGGAAATGATCAGATCTGTGAATATATATGTTTATCCAATTGCTCATGCAATGCTTATGCTCACACCAATAGTGGAGAGTGCTTATTATGGAATGACAATCTGATCGATCTGAAAAGATTGCCTAATAATTCACCTCAAGCAGAGTTCAACATTAAACTATTTGTGCTCTCCAATAAAGGTTAGGTGCTTCTAAACTGCATCGTCTTCTAATGTGCTTAATTAAAACTGACATTATGTTCTTTTTCTCCTCTCCCAAATATATCTTATTGCTTAGGGAATAAAAAGTCACTGCTTGTAGCGCTAGCAGCATCCATCACTTCAGCAATATTTGTCTGTGCTACATGCTGTTACTTTCTATGGAGAAGAAAGCTCAAGAAGAAAGGTACTTCATTTTATTTCCAACAGCTATCTCAGTGATTTATGCATATTATAGTGTCCTACATTGGTTGAGGGAATGAATGGGCTGTTGTCTTCTTATATGTTCTTGGGAAATCCCACCTCACGAGCTAGCTTTCGAGGTTGTCATTTTCTTAACAATGAACATATGTCGATGCTTGTTAACGAACCTAGTCCTTCTGGATTCATTAATAAACTGCTGGAACCTAGGCAGTCTTTCGTGTGACATTCTAATTCATACTAGTAGCAGGTTGTCTGATTTAAGTTTCACTTCTACCTAACCGGACCAAAGTAGGTCAATCAAATGATGCTTTGATTTAATTGTCCATGGAAAGGAAACAAACTGCATTCTCACCGTCAATACTATCATGGATCAGATAATAAGTTAAAATTCCTGATGTTCAGCTTCTTCAAAACTCATCTATAGACTTCATGTTTATTGTCTTTTCAGGTATTTTGAGAAAGATAAAATTCAGGGAAATGTTACTTTCTGAGTCAGCAACTAACTTGTCAAAACCTGGAACTTCCATTGGAAAGGGACAAGAAAAGAGAAGTGACATTGAACTGAAGTTCTTTGAATTACATGACTTGAAAGCTGCGACAGACAATTTTTCCCCTGATAATAAGCTTGGAGAAGGAGGCTTTGGGCATGTTTTTAAGGTGTTGATACAAGTGAAATATATTGAAAATATGAATACCTGCAACACTAAAATCTGCTCACCCCTAAAGAAAATGAAAAAAAATCCTTCTTGAAATGACAGATAGCATACTGGTTTAAATTAATATCTTTGCCATACTTGTGTTTCAAAGGTGTAATTGATTGCTTCACAATTTCTAGGGTCGGTTTCCAGATGGGCAGCAAATAGCTGTTAAAAGGCTATCAACTCAATCAAGGCAAGGTTTAACCGAATTCAAAACTGAGGCCCTTCTCATTGCAAAACTCCAACACAGAAATCTTGTTAGGTTCCTTGGCTGTTGTGTAGAAGATGAGGAGAAAATGCTGATCTATGAATATATGCCAAACAAAAGTCTAGACTATTTCATATTTGGTATGATAACTTATTATCAGTTTTTTGTTTCAACCCTTTCCTCCTGTCAAATGTATGCTTACTGGATAAATTTGATATAAACAACTTAGACGAGAGCAGGAAGTCATTGCTTGATTGGAAAAAACGGCATGAAATCATCACTGGGATAGTTAGAGGGATACTCTATCTGCATCAGGACTCGAGATTAAGAGTAATCCACCGTGATCTGAAAGCTAGCAACATTCTTTTAGATGAAGATATGAACCCCAAGATATCAGATTTTGGTACTGCTAGAATATTTAGTGGAAACCAAAATGAAGCTAAGACTCTTCGAGTTGTTGGAACATAGTAAGCAAGCAAATACGAATAGGCTTTTCCCATCACATCCTTACCATTTACCAATACTTGGCGTACTCATTATAGCCCCTTTTCTATGCAGTGCCTATATGTCACCTGAATATGCTCTAGCTGGTTTGTTCTCAATAAAATCTGATGTCTTCAGCTTTGGCGTCATATTATTAGAGGTCATAAGTGGAAAAAGGAACAAAGCCTCTTATAATAGTGATTCCCCTCCAAATTTGATACGACAGGTAAGTTATAAAATGCAAACATTTAAATATATCTTTGATTTGATCAAAATTTTCCTTAAATGAACTGCTGCTTCAGGCCTGGGAGTTGTGGAATGACGGTAAGGCCTTTGAGCTGGTAGATCCAACAATAGTTGCTTCCTGTCACAGTGAGGAAGCACTATGCTGTATTCAAGTAGGACTATTGTGTTTGCAAGTCAATGCAGCAGACAGACCAACCATGTCATCAATTCTATTCATGCTAAGTAATGAAGCAACGCTTCCCTCCCCAAAGAAGCCATTGATTACCTCTAACTCAGACTCGGGTACTACAGAAACATCATTATGTTCGATCAACGAGGTGACAATTACAGCACCTGATGTTCGTTAGTTGTCTGATGTGTTTATGCATTTCTGTTATCTGTTGATCAAATGTATCTAGTTATCAGTACTTCCTAAAGTATGAGGCCATCTTCTATGATCAATGCATTAATTAAAATAGATTTCCATAGACTAATTGATCTTACTTTGACAACTACTCATCATAGAATGATTGAGACAACAGTGCTCTTAACTCATGATCATAATATTATTGCTATATTTGATACATATCTATCTCATGATCTTATTATGAAACAGAAGTTAAAATCTTTCAAAAGATTACTTGTTTGTATTTTTGTATCCATAATTTTTTGAAAAACAACATAATAGACTAGTAATAGTTAAATGCCTCAGTAATTGACAAAACTCCACAACCAAATTACTATCCTCAAAATCGATAAGAATCTGAAAATTTGTTTGTGGTGGCTAGCATGGTTAGCCTTTGTTTCTTTTAGAGCATTGATGATCACAGAGTAGAAGGAAACCTGAACTGTTGCAATTATCAAACACTTCTGAATGTCGGTGAGATTCCATTAACTGCCCTAACACAACTGACAGCACTATAGTTTTTAAGTGATAGTTGCTTGAACTTGTGTCTTGACTTTTCTAGAAGCTATTTTCAGAAGTGTTGAGGCCTTGAGGGCAGGGAAGGAACACAGCTAGCAGCCAATGTTTCCACATCATTTTTTGGCGATCGAACATTTTCATTAATCACCAAGTGAAGAAATTACAGAACATAGCATAGCTATCCTCAGCTGGCTATTCACAATGCAAAACATCTCTATGTCCTACATTAAGCTATTAACTTAGCTCCTGAATATGGCATCAAATAGTCGAAGTAAAGAGCTACCAAAACTAAAAGTATCTCAGATCACAGCGGCTCTGATATTGCATATGCAAACAACTTCCCTAGAAAGGCTTGTATTATCTCTTGCCGCACCTTCAAATACTGTACATTCTCTCTCTCCCTACTGCATATATAAATTCAACATAAGTCAACTTAAGTAGTTCAGCCAATCTTGTTTTCCCTGTTGAGAATTTGATGATCTAGTTGAAATGTTGTATCCATGTACAGTGGCAACTAGGCTGTATCTGCATCCAGGTTACAAGTCTTGCCCATAAATCCATAGAGAACTTGCATTCACCAAATAAATGATATCCTGTTTCAAGGTTGGCTTGACAAGTACACAAGTGGTATTCACTGAAATCCCCCAATTAGCAAGTCTATCAACAGTCAGTAGCTTCCCTTCATTGTGAATATGGCTTTGGTTCTAGCAGCATTATGAAACATCAAACATTTCCAATCTACCTTTGGGAAGTCATCAAGTAGCTGCAGATAAATTTGCTTGATTAAGCCCTTCTGCTCTATTAGAGAATTATGCACTTGACTGATTATGACTCTAGCTCGGGTATTCGAAATTGATTTGGTCTGAAAAGGAATGAAGGAAAGAGTTACGCATATCTTTCTCATCATCCAACTTGATTGCTGAGGTATGGTCATAGTATCTATCATCTGCCCTTTGATGTAGTATGCATGAGTGCATCTTATCTACATTTTATCCTTTTTATGAGCCAAGTCCCAGTATGTTTTTGCAATATCCACTTTGTTCCATATCTGAATATCAGTAAGATTGAGACCTCCAACAGATTAGGTAGACAAGTCCTATCCCAAGCAACCAAAGCCTACTTATTGTGTTTATCGACATGTAGCTTCTGCAATAGGCTTCAATCAATTTCATAACTTCCACTGGTAAAATGAATAATTGATCCCAATATGCTTGAATCCCAAACAACACTATCTGTACCAGTTGAAATCTTCCAGCAAATGAAAGCTTTTTTGCAGCCCAAGAGGATATCCTAGCTATTATCTTCTCAATGAAGGGTTGCCACTATGTCATGGTTAATTTCTTTGTATCTAAAGGGACCCCTAAATATTTAAAAGGGAGCTCTCCATAATGATAGCCAAGTATCTGTTGGAAATATTTATTAAATGTGAAATAAATCCTATTAGTTATGAATCGAACAATTAGGGGCCCCGCACGTCGGAAACGTTGTTTTCACACACGTGCACTTATAGTGCCAATGATCATAATTTCCTTAAATGAAAGAGATATTGGTACATATACGAATTGTTTGAGACGTAAGGAAATAGACGGTTATTGGCCAAATGACGAATGGTTTCACGTTGGTAAATGAAAGGAAGAAATGTGAAAGAGATGAAACGAATCAGAAAAATGCCACGGAAAAATTGAAGAGGCACCGCGGTGCCACAAGGACAGGACCGCGGTGCCTCCAGGCATCGCGGTGCCTTAACCTGGAACCGCGGTGCAAATTCGATTTCCAAAGAACTTATCGATTAGGCATCGCGTGCCCTCCCGGCGACCGCAGCTTCGACGCTTTTCAGAACGCCGAGGCAAATTAAGGCTGATTCTTGAGCTGACTTTGGAGCAATTAATCTCCATTATTTGGCTATTGATTTCAGTCATTACTAGGCTGAATTAACCTCAATATCAATGGTCATTACTTGACATTGATGACCATTCATTTGGTGAATTGAGAAGACTAAATCATCCACCTATAAATTGATGCCTTGGGCACAATTGCAAAATACACTTGACACATTTATCACTTGAACAATTCTCTGAAAATTGTCATCCTCTCTTGCAATCACAATGCACTCAAAGATCTTTCTTATCAAGCGAATACTTGAGTTCCTTTGCTCATTTGTTTGATTGTTGTTTTATCTTGGGAGATAAGTTTCTAAATCAACCGTTGAAAGGATATACGGGAGCAATATTATCTTAATGATAGATTGTTCATCAATCGACTCAGCAAGACAAGTTACATTGTTCACATTAGTTGTTGTTGTAACATTCTCATTTCCTTGTTACTACACAAATATACAACAAGCTTAAGATAATATTCGCTGCTTTCAACAACAACAATGTCTGCTGAAGGTCAATTCAACGATATGAACAACATCATCGCCGCCAAGACGTTCCTGCACGCCTCGCTTCGCCGCCAAGAAACCATCGCTTCAACTCTTGATGACTTTCACTATGACCGCCCTGGAAAGTTCATGGGTGCCCTCTTTAACAAATGACAGCAAAAGGTAATGTTTTTCCTGACAATCATGGGAATATCACGTTTCCTAAACAAAGACCCTCAACTGGTTGGAGAAGAAGCGGACCTTTAGCCAAATGATATGACGGGAGGGGGCCGAGGTATCCATGTTTTTAACGACATGTAGATGGATTATGAGGCATGCAATCACTGTGGTAAAGTTGGTCATGTGGTTAAAGACTGCCGCAAGTTCAAACAAGAGAAGGCCAAAGGCAAGACTAAGGCAAACATCGTCGAAGACACGTTCTTAGACGATATGATTAAAGAATTCTCAGCGGTGGTACTAGAAGCCAACCTCGTTGAGAATCCGGTGCAATGGTGGTTGGACACGGGTGCTACCCGTCACATTTGTTCCAATAGAAACACCTTCTCCACTTATACACCAATCACAAATAAGAAGTTGTTCATGAAAAATAATTCTTCTTCCGAGGTGCTGGGGGTAGGAAAGGTAGTCCTCAAAATGACGTCCGAAAATGAGCTGACTCTGAAGGAAGTGATGCATGTTCCAGAAATTCGAAGAAATTTAATTTCTGGACCTGTGTTAGTAAATGCTGGTTTTAGACTAGTGTTAGAAGCTAACAAATTTGTAATCACTAAAAACAGAACATTTGTAGGAAGGGGCTTCGTCTGTGAAGGTCTCTTTAAGGTTAATGTTGTACCTGTAATACCTCATGTTCCAACTATCAATAAAATTGAGCCTTCTACTTATTTGCTTGAGTCTTCTAATTTATGGCGTCTTAGATTAGGACATGTTAACTATCAATCTATCCAAAGATTGGTAAAGTTGGAATTATTGTCATCTATCGACATAAACCCTCAACGTAAGTGTGAGGTGTGCGTAGAGGCAAAGCTGTCCAAAAATCCCTTAAGATCCATCAAAAGGGAAACCTCTCCCCTAGAACTCATACATACTGATATATGTGATTTGAAGTTCGCTCAAACAAGAGGGGGAAACAAGTACTTTGTGACTTTTATAGATGATGGCACAAGGTTTTGTTACCTTTATCTACTAAAAAGTAAAGATGAAGCCTTTGAAGCATTCAAACGCTACAAAGTAGAAGTTGAGAATCAACTAAGCGGACAAATTAAAGCAATACGTAGTGATAGAGGGGGAGAATATGTAGCGCCCTTTGAATAATTTTGTACCCAATCGGGTATAGTTCATCAAACAACGGCTCCGTACTCACCTCAATCAAACGGTGTGGCTGAACGCAAGAACCGAACACTGAAGGAAACGATGAATGCTTTACTCATAAATTCAGGCCTTCCCCAACACATGTGGGGAGAAGTTGCTCTTACCGCAAACAAGATTCTTAATAGAGTCCCACACAAAGGTAAGGACAAAACTCCATACGAGCTATGGAAAGGAAAGAAACCTACCTATAAATATTTGAAGGTATAAGGTAAAAGTACCTATGCCAAAGCAGGTCAAGATTGGACCTAAGACTGTTGATGCATATTTATTAGATATGCCAATAACAGTAGTGTTTATTGCTTCATAGTTCATAAGTCGGACGTACCGGACATTTATGAGGATACAATCATGGAATCAAGGAACGCATGGTTCTTTGAAGATACGTTTCCATATAAGGACAACAACATAACCTCTCGCAAACGAAGTTATGAACAAACCTCTGAGGATCTAGGAGTCGCCGACTACCTAGATTCGAACGGTTCAGATCTCGTAAATTAAAGTGGTCGACGATCAGAATTCGGATTCCCGATTATCGTGACTTGGAAGATTCGTAGATGGAACCAAGAGCGAAAAGCGGCCCGGGCGACAAGTCCTTCGGTCCAGATTGAAGCTTATTTGGTTCAGATTTAACCACGCATAATCACCGGATTATCAACCTGTAAGACTACCGAATGAAGCCTTAGAAAGTGAGATAGAATCCATCCTGCATAACCACACCTGGGAGTTGGCTGAACTTCCTCCGGGACACAAACCTTTGGGTTGTAAGTGGATCCTTAAGAGGAAGTTAAAATCAGATGGATCTATCGACAAGTACAAGGCTAGGCTGGTAGTCAAAGGTTATCGCCAAAAGGAGGGCCTTGATTACTTCGACACCTACGCTCCGGTGTCTAGAATGACATCCATACATATGTTCATAACCATCGCCGCCTTGCGGGATCTTGAAATACATCAAATGGATGTTAAGACAACCTTCCTAAATGGTGATTTGGAAGAAGAAATATATATGGATCAATGATGCGCGGTAAGATGCACACACTTTAAACGCAAGTGCACGTTATCGTGACAAGTAGTATAGTCTTGATAAGACCGAATATCGTCCTCAAGGATTAGGGTTCAATTACCAACTATCTATTTTTTGGTATCTATTTGGTAAATTGATATTTAGATTTGTTGTTTTTAACAAAGGATTATAAAAGCTATTTTAACTATAAAGATTTACTTCAGTTGTGATGAGAATAGGGCTTCCACGTCTCCTCACTATCCGCTTATGCTACTTATTAATGCAATAACTTACGGTCTTCTTCTTTGGAGAAAGCAGTTCACTAAATCGTTTTATACTCCCGTTAGGGTTATATAAACACTCAACCTCAGATTGCACCTTACCTACCTTTCTGATAAGGATAACTCTATAGGAGGATTAAGAACAAGAACCTAGTCGATCGTCATGCACAATGCGCAAAATTAGGGTTTTTAAGCCTCTCATTAACGCTACATAAATAATTGAGGTATTTTCATCCCCAATCCAAGAATGTCTACCCAACTTACATCATATTCACAATCCCCCCCTTTCGGAATCTGATTAGAAATCATATAGTGATAATTAGTTGTCAATTAATTACCAAGAATTCAACTCAAATATTGGATAGATCTCAACAAGAAGAAGAATAACCATAAGCATGCATTAAATCATAACATAAGTTTCTAGAGATTCAACATGGAAAGCCCTATAGAGGAATTAGTTCCTAGCCATTGACATGACAAGAACTAATCCCATGTTCATCATACAAAAATCGAAATAAAGAAAAGAAAAGGAAAAGAAATTACTAGACTATGGTCTTGAATCTCTAAGAAAGAAGCCTTGTGTTGCAAGAAGAGGGACTTTAAAAGCGCGAGGTTCTCTTTATAGTGAAAACCGCCTCAACTTTTCCTCGCAGTTCGCCCAAAATCCGTCAAAACCTAATTTTTCGCGCTTACGAACTTCGCAATCCGTCGGGTGATTTGGCGCCATGCCCCGATTTCTATTGTCTTAGGCGCCATGCCGCGGCCGCAACTTCAGAGCTTCGGGTGTTTAGCGCCGCACTGCTTTAGCCATGGCCTGAAGTCTTCGCAGCCTTCTTCGATAGTGGCGCCGCGCTCGCTTCATTGCAGGAGGCCATGCACATTGTCCGGTTTCACTCATTCGCCACTTTCTCTGTTTTTAGCTCTGGGATCTCATCTTTTGCCCTCTTTTAGCTCCTTTTCCGCCATTTGGCCATTTTAACCACTTTGACTTAAAAGAAAGGAAAATTATCCTAATACGACACTTATATGTGCAAACGACAAAAGACTAACTAAATCGACTAAAAGGTGTATATAAAATACACCGATCAAATACCCTCAAACTTAACCTTTGCTCGCCCTCGAGCAAAGATAGAAAGAAAGAAATAAAAGACTCAAAGAAACGAAAAATAAAAGACTCACTGACATTGATCACTTTTGCTGCATTAGTGTTAACTAGAAAAACATGAAGGTTAGCAAAATAATATGCAGGAACATATAGCATGACATTTCAAAGACATTAAGCTAGATATTTCGCAAACTCATATTCATCATGCTTTAATGGAAGTCAATATACTAAATCACGCATATAAATTCAAAATCCTATGACATGCTTACTTGCTATTCTCCACTAATCTGAATATGCATAAAAGAGATCTTCAGACTTTAAGGGTCTGAATGTAGCTTAGGTATGGTAGGTAAAAATAGGCAATTTAGGCTCATTTCAGGTACCATAAGCTCTTCACTTTTCAAGATTTCCTTTTCTTTTGTTCTTTCCTTCACTTCGATTCTATCTTTCCTCTTTTGTTTTGGGGAGAGTGAAGTATATAATGACAAGCACCCCAAACTTAGGCTTTGCCTATTTCTTATTACTTTTGTATCAAAGTGCAAGATTTATTCACTCTTTTTGTCTCTTTTTAACACAATGTATTCCACTATTTCATATTTTCACTTATGGTACAATTTGGGAATATAGGTGTCAAAGAAGAAGTTTCAAATTTAGGCTCAATGGGTGACTAGGGATACTTTTAAAGTCCGGATAGAAAAGAATGGTAAGAATGGTTATCAAAGAAATGTCCAGTCATCTCCCTAACATGCATATCCTAACTATTTCGCCTCAAATAGCAAGCAATCATAACACATAAATATTTATCATTTAGCATGCATAATTCAAGCAAGAAACTCCAACTAGACAGATTCTGTGAGTTTTTGGCATATCTAACTTAGGTGTTTAGATAGTTGTTTTAATTCCGTTACATTATTCTACCTTACTTCACTAGGTGTTTCTAGCAACTACAACATACATGATCTTTTGACAGACAAATTATGACTCAAAAAGAAAAAAATTTGGTGACTCAAAATAAACATGAAACAAAAAAGACTTAAATAAAACATATCATGACACAAATAAAACACCCCCAAACTTAATTCACACATTGTCCTCAATGTGTGTAGACTCAAAGACAATAAAAGAATTAAGACACTTACAAACTTTGGCTAAAATGGTGGTGATGGCGGTGGATAATACTTTGAATTCCGTGAGGGGAGGAGAGCTCTTGGTGTTTGATTTGGCGATAGGGCCTTCGGATCAGGGTGTCTTCCAGAATTCAAATTTGCCGTTGTGGCGCCGCGGCACCCAAACTCCTGTGCTGGTTCTGAACTTCCTACGCCGTGGCCCTGCAATTGGGAGCCGTGGCGCCGATTGAGCGTCTTCGATTATTATTTGGCGCCGCGCCTGGCGCCAGCGCGCTGAACTTGCGCTGCTCGATTCTTTTCGCGCCGCGTTCGCTTCAGCCGCGCTACCCGCTTTTTCGAAATCAAGCTTGCTTCACCGTTTTTCGGTTTGCATGTACGCATCAATAACACAAACACAAGACCCCAAGACCGTGAGATCGTTCTTAGACAAAATAAAATAAATTAAAGATGTAAATTAAAATAACATAATTAAAAACATTGGGTTGCCTCCCAAGTAGCGCTTTTTAACGCCTTTTTAGCCGACGCAAGTTCCTAGCCTTAATAACCTCGTGGATTAAGCCCCCAACCAATCCATTTCCTCCACATTTGGCTTTTCTTTTCTTTTCTTCTTAGCATTATTAGTAAGGGGTTCAGAATACTTACCTCCTTTAGTGACATTTCAAAGAAACCATGCCCGCTTTGGGCTCATCGCTCTTTGGTTGACTTGTATTGGCTCGCATTGGGGTTTGATGGTGCTGATTGCAAAGCACCCACTCATTGTTGGTGGTTTCAATGACGTGTTTAAAAACTTTAAACACCATTTCTTCATTCTCCACCCTTAATGTTAACTTTCCTCTTTCAACATCAATCAACGCCTCCCGTTGCTAGGAATGGCCTCCCAATATGACGGGATTTCCGCCTTCTTCCATATCAAGAATGAGGAAGTCCGCAGAAAGAAGAATTTTCCTACTTTCACAATCACGCCCTCGATCTTGCCTTCGATGAACCATCCGCCCCGCTTGGCCAAAAGCTTATTGTGGTTGGTTTGGCCTCACCCAACTCCAATCTTTTAAATACCGAGGCGTGAGATTTATACTTGCCCCTAAATCACATAGAGCTCATTTGCAGTTACCCCGCCCACTGCGTAGTGTAAAGCTCCCCGATCTTTTAGCTTTGGTGGCAACTTTTTCGCAAGATAGCACTACACTCTTACATAGTGCTACTATTTCAGACTGCCGCCTTTTTCTTCTTCCCCAAGATCTCATTCATAAACTTGAAATAGAAGGGCATCCGCTTCTAATGCCTCTATGAAAGGTATGTTGATACGCAGCTTTCCGAATGTCTCCAAAAATTTGGAGAATTGTTTATCAACCGCCTTTATTGTAGTCTCCGGGAAAGGGATCTTCTCTGTATACTCCTTCTCCGAGCTTTCTACTGTATCGGGCTCAATCACCTTCTCTTTTCTAACTCGCCTTCTTCTCAACCATCGTCATGCGATCGCCGCCCAATCGCTTGCCGCTTCTCACCGTGACCGCTCGCATTGCTCCTCGATTTACCTCGTGTTGCTTCGCAATGTCCTCGTGGCTTTCTGTTGCCTGCTTTGCTACCGACCCACTGAGTTTCAAGTTCGAATGAGATCTAGCTTCGTGAATCGGGTCTGGCGTTGGCAAGCCGCCATACCGCCACTGCTCGCTTTTCTTGCCAACCGCGCATTGAACTGCTGAGGCTTGAATGGGCCGATTCTGCATCGCTGGTTCTGCATCGCCTCGTATTGTTTCACGCCCCTGGTATTGATTCTCGCGTTCTCGTATTGGTTCTGCTGGATTCGCCGCTCGGTCTCTCCATGAGAAATTTGGGTTCCTCCACCGGATTATGTTGTCGAGTAGGGTTGTTCTGCTGCCTCGATAATTACCTATGGCCCGACACTCCGCTTATCTGTGGTATATTGTTGGGATCAATCAAGGACACTCAAATGTATGTGGGCCACCACATATTTCATGCTTTTTAGGCATCTGCACGCATTTATCGACATCAGATGTTCCGCGAATTGTTTCGCTAAAAGGGCCACTGGGCATTCAAGGCAAAGAATAGCATCTATTTCGTGGACTCCTGCTTTCTCCCACTTGTCAATTCTTCTCGTGATACGGTTGTTGGTGGCCATATCTTCTAATAGCTCACGAGCGCCGCGGGTCGCTTTCCTCATGAATGCTCCACTTCTGCCAGATCTATAATGGTTACGGTTGTATCTTTGCCACCGTTGTAGAAGATGTGGACCAAGTTCCACAACTCAATGCAATGGTGGCACTTTCTCTGTAGATCTTTGAACCTTTCCCAAGCTTCATATAAGGACTCTCCATCCGCTGTAGAAGTTGTTCAACTCCCTCTCGATTTGCCGCTTTACACGGGAAAGAACTTGGCTAGAAATTCTGTGCACTCTTGCCATGTAAAAATTGAATCGGCCGGCAGGGAATTCAACCATACTTTTGCTCTATCCCTGAGTGAGAAGGGAAAGAGCCTCAATCTGACGGCATCATCAGTAACGCCGTTATATCTGAAAGTTGCACATAGCTCCAAGAAATTAGCTATGTGCATATGTGGATCCTCCATGGCGCCTCCAAATTGCACCGCAGGTGTATCATGCTCAGAATCGCCGATTTTATCTCGAAGTTGTTGGCTCCTATTGCAGGGAGCATAATGCATGTCAGTGCTCCATTCACTCTTGGCAGCACATAGTCCCCCAAACTTCTTTCTGGCTGGATTTGGACTCTCTCCTCTACGTCCATTAGTACTTGCCGAGTGATGCGCGTAATATGCACACACTTTTAAACGCAAGTGCACGTTATCGTATCAAGTAGTATAGTCTTAGATAAGACCGAATATCGTCCTCTAGGATTAGGGTTCAAGTACCAACTATCTATTTTCTAGTATCTATTTGGTGAATTAATGATTGATTGTTTGGTTTATAACTAAGAATTATTAAAGATAAGTAAATATAAAGAATTACTTCAGATGTGATGAGAATAGGGCTTCTATGTATCCTCACTATCCGCTTATGCTACTTACTAATGCATTACTCATGGTGTTCTTCTTTTGGAGAAAGCAGGTTTACGAAATCGTTTTATACTCCCGTTAGGGTTATATAAACACTCAACCTCAAAGATTGTTCCTTACCTACCTTCGGTGATAAGGGTAACTCTATAGGAGGATTAAGAACAAAACCTAGTTGATCGTCACGCACAATGCGCAAAATTAGGGTTGTTAAGCCTCATCAACGCTACAAAACTAATTGAGGTATTTTCATCCCCAATTCAAGCCTGTCTACCCAACTTACAAGATATTCACAATCCCCATTTTCGTAACGATTAGAAATCATATCAGTGATAACTAGTTATCAATTAGTTACCAAGAATTCAACTCAATTATTGGATAGATCTTTCAATAAGAAAATAACCATAAGCGCATTAATTTATAACATAAGTTTCAAGAAATTCAACATAGAAAGCCTATAAGAGAATTAGTTCCTAGCCATGAATATGACAAGAACTAATTCAAAGTTCATCATGCAAAACTGAATTAAAGAAAAGAAAAAGAAAAGAAAGTACTAAGTTAATGGTATCCAATCTCCAAGCCAAAATCTTGAGTTGTCAAGAAAGAGAACCTCAAAACTGTGAGTTCTCTTATATAGGTTTAAAACGCCTCTTTCTTTTCCCTCGCAGTTGGCCCAAAAATCCGTCAAAGACCTAATTTTTCCGTGCGCGCCGCAGCTGCCAAGCGCGCCGAAGTTCGCGATCCGTCGTGTTTTGGCGCGCCCCGAGCATTCGCTTTTGTAGCCGCGCGCAATCTTCGCGCTTCCTACGAATGGGTGCCGCGGCTCGCTTTTAGGCTGCAGGAGGCGCCGCGATGTCCGATTTTTGCCTCGTTCGCCTCTTTTCTCTGCTGCTCGCATCTCCTCTTTTGCCTCTTTTTGCTCTTTTTCCGCCATTTGGCCATTTTAACCACTTTGACTCAAAAGAAAGAAAACTATCCTAATACGACACTTATATGTGCGAATGGGACAAACGACTAACTAAAATCGACTAAAAGGTGTATATAAAATACACCGATCAAATACCCCCAAACTTAACCTTTGCTCGCCCTCGAGCAAAGATAGAAAGAAATAAAATAAAAGACTCAAAGGAAAACAAAAAAAAAAAAAAAAGACTCCCTGTCATTAATCACTTTTGCTGCATAAATGTTAACTAGAAAAACATGAAGGTTAGCAGAATAATATGCAGGAACATATAGCATGAAATTTTCAGCACACTAAACACATGAAGCTAAATATTTCGCAAACTCACATTCATCATGCTTGATGGAAGTCAATATACTAAATCATGCATATAAATTCAAGAATTCCTATGGCATGCTTACTTGTTATTCTCCACTAATTCTGGATATGCATAAAAGAGATCTTCAGGACTTTGAGAGTTGTAATGTAGGCTTAGGTAGGGGTTGGTAAAGATAGGCATTTAGGCTCATTTTTCTGTACCATAAGCTCTTTGGCTTTTCAATTTTTCCCTTTTTCTTTTGATTCTCTCCTTCACTTCAATTCTATCCTTCCCTCTTTGTTTTGGGAGAGTGAAGTGTATTATACTAATAGGCACCCCAAACTTAGGCTTTGCCTCTTTCTTATTACTTTTCCATTGGGGCATCAAACTTGTTCACTCTTTTGTTTCTTCTTTTAACACAATGTACTCCACTATTTCATAGTTTCACTTATGGCACAATTTTGGGAATATAGGGTGTCAAAGAAGAAGTTTCAAATTTAGGCTCGATGAGTGACTAGGATATTTTTAAAGTACGGGATAGAAAAGAATGGTAAGAATTGGCTATCAAAGAAATGCCTGAGTCATCTCCCTAACATGCATATCCTAACTATTTCGCCTCAAATAGCAAGCACTCATAACACATAAGCATTTATCATTTAGCATGCATAACTTAAGCAAGAAACTCCAAATAGATGATTCTGAGCTTTTGGCATATCTAACCTAAGTGTTTAGATAGTTGCTTCAATTTCTTTACATTATTCCACCTTACTTCACTAGGTGTTTCTAGCAACTACATCATACATGATCTTTGACAGGCAATTATGACTCAAGAAAGAAAAAAATTTTGGTGACTCAAAATAAACATAAACCAAATAAAAAGATTTAAATAAAACATAACATGACACACAAATAAAAACTAAAACACAAAAACACACCCCCAAACTTAAATCACACATTGTCCCCAATGTGTAGACTCAAAGCGAACGAAAATAACACTTACAAACTTTGGTTAAAATGCGCGTGGCGGTGGTAATGCTTTGAATTCCGTGAGGGCGGAGTATTCTTGATGTTTTGATTTGGCGATAGGCCTTCGGATCGGGTATCCTCGGCACTCATCGCTTCCGTTGTGGCTCCGCGCCCCGCAAATGAAGCCGCGCGCCAAGCTTCGGTGCCTTCGATCATTTGGCGATTTTTCCGATATCCTTGGCTTCCACCACAACACAAAGACGCATACCGAACCCAAGACCGTGAGAGACTGATCAAGACAAAATAAAATAAACTAAAAAAAAGAAGTAGAAATAACATAAATAAAACATTGGTTGCCTCCCAACTAGCGCTGTTTTTACTGTCTTTTTAGCGGACGCAAGTTCCTTATTATTTTAAGGATTGAGAAGTTACAAAGTTCATGTATTCCATTTCATTGATCGTAGGTTTTAACCTCTGTCCGCTTACTTTGAAGGCGCTCCTCTCTCCTTTTATTTCAATCGTCGTATGGGAATACTCTTACTACCGTATGGTCTGTCCAACGTGATTTTAACTTGCTCGAAACAATCTTAACCTTGAGTTGAATAGCAGACTTGTTGTCCTTCTTAAAAATCTTTTGGTATCAAATTCTTATCGTACATGCTTTCGTTCGTTCTTGTAGATCTTTGCATTCTCATAGCATTGTGTCGAATTCATCTAATTCGCCACCGTAGTAGCCTCCTCTGTCCCGCCGCGTGGTATCCATGTTTAACTTCTTCATTGCCGTATGCTCGTGGTTCCAACTCCATCGGCAAATGACATGCTTTACCAAAAACTAATTTATAAGGTGACATACCAATTGGTGTTTTGAATGCTGTCAGGTATGCCCACGTCGTCATCTAATTTGATAGACCGATCTTTCCTCGAGCCGTTCACCGCCTTTTCCAATATGCTCTTCACTTCTCTATTTGACACTTCCGCCGCCCATTGGCTTGAGGATGGTAAGCGATTGTAGTGCGGTGGTAAACTCCATATCGGAAAGCAATGAATTCACCGCTTATTGCGAAATGGCTCCTTCATCGATGAGAGCTCTTGGTGTGCGAACCTTGTGAAAATATTCTTCCGGAGGAATTTTTGAGCAGTTTCTTGTCGTTTTCTTTGGTGGCCATCGCTTCACCCATTTGGACACATAGTCTCGCGGAAGGATGTATTGATTTCCAAAGGATGGCGGGAATGGTCCCATGAAATCAATTCCCCACACATCGAATAGTTCTACTTCCAAGATCCTGTGTGAAGGCATCTCGTTTCGTCTTGAGATGTTCCCTGTTCTTTGACAATTATCACATATCTGCACAAAGGCACGGGCATCCAAGAAGGCGTTGGCGATAGAATCCGCATTGCAATACCTTTGCTGTTCTTGATGCCCCAAAGTGTCCACCACGTGATAAGGTGTGGCAACGGGTGAGAACAGTGCATCTCTTCCTCGGTATGCATCGCTTTGATGACTTAGTCGACACGGTGTTTGTATAGCATTGGTTCCTCCCAATAGTAATGTTTTACTTGAGAATAAAACCTCTTCACTTCTTTGCCTTGACAAGCCCGGGGTAGAACTTTAGCCGCGAAAGTTAACAAAATCAGCGTACAAGGTAAATTAGAATTCATACTTACTCAAAGCAGTTGTTAAATCGGATAGTGATCATTTATTTGCACATCCTTGGTGTTCGGCTCTGTGTTCTCGACCGACAAGTGGTTCGCAATGAATTCTCTGTTCCTTTCTTATCACGAATCTCTACGTCAAATTCTTGTAGAAGTAGGACCCATCGAATGAGGCGAGGCTTAGCATCCTTCTTTGTCATTAAGTACTTTATAGCAGAGTGGTCAGTGTATACTATCACTTTATTTCCAATCAAGTAGGGCCTGAATTTCTCAAACGCATATACTATAGCTAGTAATTCTTTTTCAGTAGTTGCATAATTTAATTGTGCGTCATTTAGAGTTTTACTAGCATAGTAAATGGATCTAAATACCTTGTCGATTCTCTGTCCAAGTACCGCTCCAACTGCATAGTCACTTGCATCGCACATGAGTTCAAATGGGAGCTCCCAATTTGGTGCAATGACTATGGGTGCTGAGGTAAGCTTCTCCTTGAGCGTTTGAAATGCGGATGAGCATTCTTTATTGAAGTCGAAGGCTACCCCCATCATTAGCAATGTGGAGAGGGGCTTTGAGACCTTTGAAAAATCCTTGATGAATCTTCTATAGAAGCTTGTATGTCCAAAGAAACTTCTGACTCCTTTTGTTGATACTGGAGGTGGTAGATTTTTTATCACTGAGATCTTTGCTTTGTCTACCTCAATACCTTGGCTTGATATTTTATGCCCCAAGACGATTCCTTCTGTCACCATGAAGTGACACTTCTCCCAATTTAGCACAAGGTTAGATTCTTCGCACCGGCTCAACACTGCTTCTAGATGCCTTAAACATTCATCAAATGATGCTCCAAAGACCGAAAAGTCATCCATAAAGATCTCTATAGTTCTCTCTACCATATCTGAGAAAATTGCCATCATACACCTTTGAAAAGTAGC
The DNA here is from genome assembly GCA_029844215.1 of Przewalskia tangutica. Taxonomy (NCBI): domain Eukaryota; kingdom Viridiplantae; phylum Streptophyta; class Magnoliopsida; order Solanales; family Solanaceae; genus Przewalskia; species Przewalskia tangutica. Next base: position 87,728 of record JAQGDG010000198.1, on the reverse strand, counting down.
GGTGCATTGCGAGTCCAAATGGCATTCTTCTAAATGCAAATGTGCCAAAGGGCAAGTGAATGTTGTCTTTTCCCGATCTTACGGGGCTATTGCAATCTGGTGATACCCCGAGTATCCATCCAAAAGCAATAGTAGTTATGCCCTGAGTCCATCCAACATTTGATCTAGGAATGGCGGCGAAAAGTGGTCTTTTCTAGTTGCTTTATTCAACTGCGATAGTCAATGCGATTCTCCATCCGCGATCGTTCTCGAGGATGAGTTCGTTTCTTTCGTTAGCCACCACCGTTATTCCACCTTTTTGGCACCGCTTGTTTGGACTTACCAAGTGCTATCGGATATGGGGTAAATTACTCTGCGTCGAGCCATTTTAGGATTTCTTTCCTTACTACCTCCTTCATATTTGGGTTCAGTCGCCTCTGGGCTTCGATGGATGGTCTGCTCTCCTCATCTAGACGAATCTTATGCATTACCGTTGATGGACTTATCCCTTTTATGTCTGCTAATGTCCATCCAATAGCCCGCTTGTGATTCTTTAGTACTCTTAGCAGTTTATCAATTTCTTCGGTGGATAGGTGGCATGAAATGATCACTGGTAGGGTTTTCTCTTCACCTAGGTATTGGTATTGTAGATGATTGGGTAGGATTTTTAACTCTAACTCTGGGGCCTTCTCTGTGGATGGTAATGATCTTTCTGGTACCTGTCCCAGCTCTTCATACTTCTTTGTCCTTGTATCCCATTTTTCATAAGCATTCATCCAATTTGCATACTCCATCAGATCTGGATCGTTTCTACTATCATCATCCCATGGTCGATTTCTTCAAGCGTATCATCATATTCGAACTCTTTATTTGACATTGTCTCTTCGATAAGATCAATGGCCGGCGCTTATCTTTGGCCTCTGGAAAATTTGTTGTTTGAAGAACATTAAAAATCACCTCTTCTTCATCTACTCGAAGCTTCAATTCCCCTTTTTGAACATCAATGAGAGCCTGTCCTGTGGCTAAGAAGGGTCTGCCCAGTATGATGGGGATTCCATCGTTATCTTGTATGTCTAAGATAACGAAATCGGCGGGGAAGATGAACTTGTCCACTTTTACTAATATATCTTCGATGACTCCTCTCGGATGAACAATTGAGCGGTCAACTAGCTGCAAGGTGATGTTTGTAGGTTTGATTTCTCCCATTTCTAGTCTGCAGAAAACTAGATAGGGCATCAGATTTATGCCTGCTCCCAGTCGCATGTGCGCCTTTGACATTCAAACTTTCCAATAGTGCGTGGGATGGTAAAGCTCGAGGTCTTGTAACTTCGAGGCGGTTGTCTCGTAGGACGGCACTACATTCTTGATTAACATCACCGTTTCGTAATCCTCTATCTTCCTCTTTTGCTAAGCACATCCTTCATGAACTCGACGTAGCTCGACATTTGTTCTAGTCTTGACAAGCGGGATATCGAGTTGCAATTGTTTGAGAACCTCGCGAATCTGGATAATCGCTTGTCAAGAGTGCATGTTTTTAACTTCGGGGATACGGTATCATCACTGGGTGTCGTTGCCACGGCCGGTCTGTTTTTGATTTACGGGTTACGGCGCGCGGCCCTTCGCTCACTTTCTGCTTGTCTCGGATGCGTAACTTCTGTACTATCTCCGAATCCTCGACGCCGCGGCCCTGATCATTGGCGCGCGCGTTCTTGCAAACTTTCTCTCTCCCGATTCGCATCCTTGGTCAATTGCCTGACATTGTGTTTCCTTATTGCTTATCCAGATGCAGATTGCTCTTCTTGCGGTTCGCTGTTGAATATGACCGCGAGTTCTGCTATTTCTGTTTCCAACTTCTTTATACCCAACCTCATTTCGTCCATGAACTGAGCTTGGGACCTCGTGAGACTGAGTATAGTTTCTCGTAATTCCTCCCTCTGTTCCTCTATGGTTGGCTCTCTATCATATGGACAGTAAAAATCCATATCTAAAGTGTTCCTGAAACGAATCAAAGCCAACAAAATATCACGGCACCTCGAATTTTCGTAAAAACTAAAAATAAAAATAACAAATTAACTTACCAAATTAGAAATTAAAAGTAGATGAATTTGATATTGAACTATGTCTAATCCCTAACGGCGCCAAAAACTTGATGCGCGTAATATGCACACTTTTAAACGCAAGTGCACGTTATCGTATCAAGTAGTATAGTCTTAGATAAGACCGAATATCGTCCTCTAGGATTAGGGTTCAAGTACCAACTATCTATTTTCTAGTATCTATTTGGTGAATTAATGATTGATTGTTTTGTTTATAACTAAGAATTATTAAAGATAAGTAAATATAAAGAATTACTTGGATGTGATGAGAATAGGGCTTACATGTATCCTCACTATCCGCATGCTACTTACTAATGCATTATTCATGGTGTTCTTCTTTTGGAGAAAGCGGGTTTCTGAAATCGTTTTATACTCCGTTAGGGTTATATAAATACTCAACCTCAAGATTGTTCCTTACCTATCTTTCGCTGATAAGGGTAACTCTATATGAGTATTAAGAAAAAAAACCTAGTTGACCGTCACGCACAATGCGCAAAATTAGTTTTGTTAAGCCTCTCATCAACGCTCTGAAAACTAATTGAGGTATTTTCATCCCCAATTCAAGCACTGCCTACCCAACTTACAAGATATTCACAATCCCCTTTCGAATCGATTAGAAATCATATTGTGATAACTAGTTGTCAATTAGTTACCAAGAATTCAACTCAATTATTGGATAGATCTCTCAATAAGAAAAATAACCATAAGCGCATTAATTTATAACATAAGTTTCAAGAAATTTAACATAGAAAGCCCTATAAGAGAATTAGTTTCTAGCCATGAATATGACAAGAACTAATTCAAAGTTCATCATGCAAAAACTGAATTAAAGAAAAGAAAAAGGAAAAGAAAGTACTAAGTTAATGGTATCCAATCTCCAAGCCAAAATCTTGAGTTGTGCAGAAGGGAACCTCAAACGCCTAGGGTTCTCCTTATATAGGTTTAAAACGTCTCCTTCTTTTCCCTGCAGCTGGCCCAAAAATTCGTCAAAGACCTAATTTTTCCGCGTCGGCTGCCTGCAGATAGCGCTGGCGCCGGAAGTTCTGCGATCCGTCGGGTGTTTTGGCGTCGCGGCCCTGATATCTGCTGTCTTGGGCGCGCGTACTGGATCTTCCTCTGAATAGTGGCGCCGCCTGCTTTTAGTGCGAGGCCATGCTGTCTGGATTTTTGCCTCGTTCGCCTCTTTCTCTGTTTTCGGCTCTGGCATCTTCTCTTTTGCCCTCTTTTTGCTCCTTTTCCGTCATTTGGCCATTTTAACCACTTTGACTCAAAAGAAAGAAAAATTATCCTAATACGATACTTATATGTGCAGAATGGGACAAAAGACTAACTAAAACTGACTCAAAAGGTGTATATAAAATACACCGATCACCGAGGCATTCCTGGGTTATGTTGATTTTCACCTAACCCTTCTCTCATCATGTTATTGTTTTGAGCACCGTCCATTTCTATCAAAGTTGCAATCCGCTGATTCTTTCTGTTCTGTTTACAGGTTTTCTCAATCTCTGGATTGAAGGGAACAAGAGTGTCTGCTCCTCTTCTCCTTCGCATAAACTGATTTCATGAAATAGATCAAAAACAAACAACCAATCACGGTACCTCGAATTTTCCAAAAAAAACGTAAAAATTAAAAATTAAAATAAAAATTAAACACCAAATTAGAAATTAAAAATAGACAAATTTGATATTGAACTATGTCTAATCCCCGGCAACGGCGCCAAAAACTTGATGCGCGGTAAGATGCACACACTTTAAACGCAAGTGCACGTTATCGTGACAAGTAGTATAGTCTTGATAAGACCGAATATCGTCCTCAAGGATTAGAGTTCAATTACCAACTATCTATTTTTTGGTATCTATTTGGTAAATTGATATTTAGATTTGTTGTTTTTAACTAAGGATTATAAAAGCTATTTTAACTATAAAGATTTACTTCAGTTGTGATGAGAATAGGACTTCCACGTCTCCTCACTATCCGCTTATGCTACTTATTAATGCAATAACTTATGGTCTTCTTCTTTTGGAGAAAGCAGGTTCACTAAATCGTTTTATACTCCCGTTAGGGTTATATAAACACTCAACCCCAGTATTGCACCTTACCTACCTTTCGGTGATAAGGATAACTCTATAGGAGGATTAATAACAAGAACCTAGTTGACCGTCACACACAATGCACAAAATTAGGGTTTTTAAGCCTCTCATTAACGCTACATAAATAATTGAGGTATTTTCATTTCCAATCCAAGAATGTCTACCCAACTTACAGCATATTCACAATCCCCCCTTTCGGAATCTGATTAGAAATCATATAGTGATAATTAGTTGTCAATTAATTACCAAGAATTCAACTCAAATATTGGATAGATCTCAACAAGAAGAAGAATAATTATAAGCATGCATTAAATCATAACATAAGTTTCTAGAGATTCAACATGGAAAGCCCTATAGAGGAATTAGTTCCTAGCCATTGACATGACAAGAACTAATCCCATGTTCATCATACAAAAACTGAAATAAAGAAAAGAAAAGGAAAAGAAATTACTAGACTATGGTCTTCAATCTCTAAGCAAGAAGCCTTGTGTTGTGCAAGAAGGGGGACCCTTAAAAACTGCCTAGGGTTCTCCTTTTATAGGCTGAAAACAACCTCAACTTTTCCCTGCAGGCCTGGCCCAAAATCCGTTTGGAAACCTAATTTTTCCGCGTCGGCGCGCCGCATGACGCGCCATGGCCGGAACTCGCAATCCGTCGGGTGATTTGGCGCGCGCCATTCTGGCGAGGCGCGCGGCCGCTACGGCTCAGTAGCTTTTGGGTGTTTAGCGCCGCGTTCGCTAGCCGCGTGCAGAGTCTTCGCACTTTCTTCGGATAGTGGGCGCCGCTTCGATGCGAGGGCGCCAGCTGCTGGTTCGACCTCATTCGCCACTTTCTCTGTTTTTAGCTCTGGGATCTCCTCTTTTGCCCTCTTTTAGCTCCTTTTCCGCCATTTAGCCATTTTAACCACTTTGACTCAAAAGAAAGGAAAACTATCCTAATACGACACTTATATGTGCAAAACGGGACAAAAGACTAACTAAAACTGACTCAAAAGGTGTATATAAAATACACCGATCAATCAACCCGAAGGGTATGTGGTTCCAGGACAAGAGACAAAAGTGTGTCGACCTGTCAAATCAATGTATGGGTTAAAACAGACCCCTAAGCAATGGCACGAGAAATTTGATAGTACCCTACTATCAAAAGGGTTTACCATCAATAAATGTGACAAATGTGTATACATGAAAGGAAATGTCGATTCATTCGTCATGATATGCCTTTATGTAGATGACTTGTTGATCATAGGTAGCAGTCCAAGGATAATCCTAGAGACTAAGAATATGTTCAAACAATGTTTCGACATGAAAGATATGGGTGTCGCAGATGTCATCTTAGGGATCAAGATCTCTAAGACATCTAATGGACTGGTCTTGTCTCAATCACACTACATCGAAAATGTGCTGAAGAAATTTGAGATGTTCGACAGTTCACCAGTAACGATACCATTGGATAGAAGTCAAAAGATTGACAAGCATCTTGGTGCACTCGTACGTCATGAGCGATACAAACAAGTGATTGAGAGTTTGATGTATGTCACAAACTGCACTCGACCAGATATCGCTTATGCAGTCAATAAAATGGCTAGATTCACCCGAAATCCAAGTGAGGATCACTGGAAAGCGTTGAACATGGTACTACGGTTCCTGAAGTTCACAATAAAATTCGAGTTACATTATTCGAAATATCCAGCTGTACTAGAGGGGTACAGTGATGCAAACTGGATATCCGTTAGCGAAAACATCAAGTTCACCAGTGGATATATTTTTACAATCGGTGGTGGAGTTGTGTCTTGGAAATCCTCTAGGCAAACCCTTATTGCCCGATCCACGATGGAGTCGGAATTTATCGATTTGGACAAAGCAGGGGAAGAAGCTGAATGGCTTCCTGGCTTCTTAGAGGATGTCCCCTGTTGGGATAAATCCGAGTCTTCTGTAATGATCCACTGCGACAGTCAGTCGGATCTAGGAAGAGCACGAAGTTCTATGTACAATGGCAAGTCTCGTCATATTCGAATACGACGGAGACATGAGTCCATTAGGCAACTGATCACCTCGGGTGTTATTTCTATTGATTACGTAAAATCTAAGGAAAACATCGCATCCTCAAGGCGGAATGACCAGAGATCGGATATCGCTGTCAGTGGAATGGGCTTAAAACCCAATCAGTAAGAATCAATATAGTGGACACCCAACCTTACGGACTGGAGATCCCAGGGATAAGGTTCAATGAGAAAACTAAACTGTAAAGGTTCAGTTGAGTGCTTCAGTGGAAGCATGGACACTTCGGATAATGATTTCTTCTTAAGAAACATAATCCAAGGTCATTCTCATTGTTGACACCCAATTTTGTCCCTCTCTTCCCATTATTCATCCAAAACTAAACCATTTTTTTAACACCGCAAAACAATTTTAATTTTAATAAATACATACATATACATGCATAAGTAAAGATCTTAATATTCTCCAAAATAATCACTATCTATTACACTTATGCACATCTTTTACCATCGTGACATCTTTCATCACAGTCATAATTTTCATACCTTATGTTATTCACAAAATAAAATCACATTTTTTGAATTAAGCACTAAAATAATTTCTAAAATATTATTGTATTGTTAATTATCACATTGGTATTTTTATCCTTATACTTTATAGTTGATAAATCATTTTTACATACCACAACCTACTATTAAAATAAAACATCTAAAACTATCTTAGTTCTAGCCCAACTCCCCTTTGAATTCGTTCATCCCATTCCTACCCAAATATATCCAAAGAATAAAGAAGAATGAAGGCCCCAACCCATTCCATTTCCCCCCAAACTCACCAGCCCATCTCCTTCAAAAAAAAAACACCTATACCTAAATCCCAAAAATCAGACAATACAAAAGAGAAGCCAGCCACAGCACACCCTCTCCCGTCTCTTTCTTCCATTTTGGAGTAACACCAAAGCTCTCTTTCGACCACAACAGATATGGCATACCCCATTTTCATGCTGAAAGAATGTAAGAAATAATCTCTTGATTATTCTTATTAATGAAAGACATATATATACAAGTTACAATAAGAGAATCATACTCCTACTTTACATTTAAATTCTTATTCTATAAGGAGACTAACTATACAATTATGGTAATATTCTAATCCTACTTAAGGTACAAGAATAATATGGAAAATATACATAATTTACAATGTGGGACCGCCACATTGTCTTTGGACGGTTGGACTCTCTGGACGGAGATGGGCAAAGGCCCATTCTCTAACACACCCCCGCAGTCATAGCGGACGGTCTTCGTACGCTGAGACTGTCTCTAAAATCTTCAAAAAGGACTGAGGGAAGACCCTTTGTAAAGATGTCTGCAATTTGATATCTGGAAGGAACATGACAGACACGTACTTGTCCTTTAGCTACCTTTTCTCAAACGAAGTGAATATCTATCTCTATGTGTTTAGTCCGCTGGTGCTGAACAAAATTACCAGAAAGATAGATGACACTTATATTATCACAATACACCAAGGTAGCTTTCTTAATGGGACAATGAAGCTCTAAAAGAAGATTTCATAACCAACATGATTCGGAGACCACATTAACTACCCCTCGATATTCGGCCTCTGCACTTGAACGTGAAAGCGTAGATTGACGCTTGACAGACCATGAGACCAAGTTGTTACCCAAAAACATACAATATCCAGACGTAGACCGTCTGGTGTCAGGACAACCACCCCAATCAGCATCTGTATAGGAGACCAATGTAGACGTCGACGAAGGATACAAATGCAAATCATACTCAAGTGTTCCCTGAATGTACCTAAGAATGTGTTTGAGTGCATTCATATGTTCAACTCTGGGATCATGCATAAACAAACACACCTGCTGTACGACATATATAATGTCTGGTCGCGTGAACGCCGATATCTTGGGCGCCTGCAAGACTACGATAGCTGGTCGGATCCTCATACGGAGAGCCAGCTGCAGCACCCAACTTGGGTTTAGTATCAACTGGAGTAGAAGTGGACTTACAGGATGACATCCCAGCCCTCTCAATGATCTCTGCTGCATACTTTCTCTGTGATAAGAACAATCCACCTGCATGACGAGTTACAACAATCCCCAAAAAGTAACTCAAATGGCCCAAGTCCTTCATGGCAAACTCAGAACTGAGCGTTGTCATAATAGACGTGCGCAAAGTATCAGAAGAGGCAGTCAAGATAATATCATCAACATATAACAGAATATAAGCCATGGAAGATCCTCGACGATATACGAATAATGAATTATCAGACCTGCTGTGAGAAAAACCCATAGTCGAAACAAAATCAGCAAACCTCTTATACCAAGCTCGTGGAGACTGCTTAAGCCCATACAAGAACTTCTTCAATAGACATACATGATTAGGATATCTAGTATCCCTAAATCCCAAAGGCTGATGCATATACACTGTATCCTGAAGATCACCATGTAGGAAAACATTCTTCACATCTAGCTGATAAATGGGCCATGATTTCGAAAGAGCCAAGCTGAGCACAATACGAATGGTAGCCGGCTTGACCACTGGGCTAAATGTCTCACCACAATCCACACCAACCTGCTGAGTCTTACCATCACCTACAAGTCTAGCTTTATGCCTTACAAATGAACCATCCGAATTTTCCTTATGAATAAAAATCCACATAGACCGAATAATATTAACACCAGATGGACGGGGTACCAACTCCCACGTCTTATTATCAATAAGAGCATTATATTCCTCGGTCATGACAATTTTCCAATTAGGGTCATTTAAGACAAACACAAGATTACGGGGTAAGGGGGATTTAAGAATATTAGAATTCAAATTGAAATGTGTTTTTGGCTTAAAAATACCCCGTTGACTACGAGTTACTGGACCAAGACTCTGGGCTGGATTGAGTGAATTTTGGGAAGTTTGTGAAATGTCGGAAATTCCTCGACGCACCGCGGCTGGCTGAATCGGCAGTCACTAAAACCATCCGCAGGTTTCTCTGGACATTTGGCGCCGTGTCGCCTGCAGGGTCAGCGCGCCGCAGAATTTTGGCGCCGTGGGCGCCAATGTAGGGCCGCGACGCTGAGGACGGGTTTAATGTATTTTCTGGCAAACCTGAAAAATGACGAAGAACATAGGGGGAGATAGTATCATCCAAAAAATCATAAGAAGTAGGTACGGGTTTTTCTACTTTAGAAAAGGGAAATTGGGTTTCATCAAAGAGAACGTGACGACTAATTGTCACGACCCGACCCCGGGCGGATCGTACCTACCGGGTACCGCCGTATATGTCAGAGAATAGCAGCGGAACATACATAACACATAGATTAAAAAAAGGTAACATCACCGCCACCGATAAGTGCCGCTTCCATAAAACATTCTTAAACAAAAGTATAGTAGTACAACAGGTTCTTATAGCCCAAAACACATAGGTGACCACAGACCTCTAAAGATAACAACTGTGGCGGGACAGGGCCCCGCCATACCCCTGAATGTACAAAATACCTATAGCATCAGGGAATATCCGTACCAATAAACAAGCTTCCGGAGGAATGGAGCTTCGACAGGAATAGTGATCCTAAGAACGAGGATCCTCAATCGCTTACCCTTACTGCGGCATTTAACGCAGCCCCAGGAAGGGGTCGACACATATGTACCAAGTATGTAAAGCTGGAAAAATCGTAATAATGATATCATAAGTCTAAAGGTAAATTTGAGTCATGGAAGAAAATCAAATACCTTTTATCGTGCCTTACTAACAATGAGTGACAAGTATATATATATAATCGCATAAAATAGGGGCCTTAGGATAAAAATAGGGTACCTGCGCGTAGTATCAATAAGCACCCCAACTCGGGACTATTTCACCCGTGATAGTCATGTGGACCCGCGTGAGGTATTGCATGATAGTGTACCGCGCGTGGGACTATTTCACCCGCATAAGCCCATAAGGACTCGCATGAGGTATTCCTCGCATCGTGGGTAGCAAATCCACGGAACAGGTGGTATAACGATCTTGGGGACTTTCCCCTCAGATATACTCTTACCCTGAAGCAGATGGTATAACGATCTTGGGGCTTGCCCCTCAGATATACTCTTACACTGAAGCAGATGGTATAACGATCTTGGGGCTTGCCCCTCAGATATACTCTTACACTGATGAAGGTGGTATGACGATCTTGGGGCTTGCCCCTCAGACATACTCTTACCCTGGAGTAGGTAGTATAACGATCTTGGGGCTTGCCCCTCAGATATACTCTTACCCTAGCTCAGCGTATCATATCATAATCATAAATAAGTTAATAAAACTTATAACTTCTTATTAGTCTTGTTCATATACCCTCTCATTTTAGTTTACTTAAGGCACTTAATCATATCTTTAATAAAAGAACACCGGGAGTTTAACCCAAGTACTACATACTTCAATTCTTTTAAAAGTGACTCTTCTTTATACATAAAAACCCTTGGGCAATTGATGCCTTAAAACCAATTTGCCTCTTCATATACTTATCTTACTTTTAGAGTAAATCTCTTCTCATTAACCTTTTATGAAGCTAATAAACCAACTTCCCATAAAGTTGTTATATTAACTCTATACTTTAGTAAAATCATACTTTTCCCCTAACCAATGGACTTATACATTCTTAAAACGAAACAAGTCATTATATACTTAAAACAAGTAAGAATACCAAATCTTGTACGTCTACCGTACTACATAGTTTCATCTATTCATGCTCAAGAGATAGGAAAGCTTCACATACCTTTTTGGTCAATCCACTTGCTAAGCTCAACTACCGCAAGTAATATTTCGACCTATAATAATCATGATACGTTTATTAACCTCTAATTTCAATGTAGAATAATCTAAACTCGAAGCCACTAAATTCTATGGAAAATTGGGCAGCATTTCCTTTGTTTCTACATACTTTGCCACCTTTCACAAGGCCGAATTTATCATCCAAACGCCACATTTAAGGCTCAACAATCCAACATTTCAAAGGGGATTACACACCTAAACTTGGGTGTGTAAAATTCTGCCCCATAAGGTACAACAATTCACTTAACAATTCTAAGGTAGTTTTTAGGCTACAACATGCTCATAATATCTTCTTAACCAATTCCTTCACATTCAAACCATAGTTCTTACATGCAATGAGTCTAAGAGCATTATTTACTACCACAAGTTCTTTCTTCTTAACATGCAACACTAGAAGCTAATTCTAAAGGAAGAAATGTTACCTTAAAGCTTTAGCCAAATTTTTCCAACCACTTGCTAGCTTCCTTTTCAAGAACACCACCACAACAACCTTCATAAGCTAGCCACAAGCTTCCCTCTTGCTTTTACCTTTTTCAGATTTTTCCTAAGGCTAGAATGTCTCTTGGGATTTTAGAGAGAATGAGGAGCTTGAACTTTTAAGAGAGAAGGAGGAGTTTTTGCTTTAGAGAGAGAGAAATTGGAAGATGACCAAGTCTTCAAGACTTGGTCAATATATTGCATGCAAGAAATCAGATGGGGGGGACACTTGTCACCCTCCCAAGGTCTTTTAAAAGAAAAATCTGACTTTTCCTAAGTTTTTCCGCCCAAAATCCCGCTCGGCCCGCCACGGCCGCGGCTGAAACCTCCGCCTCTCACGAACTTTGGCGCGCTGCCTGCTGTCTGGCCGCGGCGCTACCTTCAGCGACCCCTCGGTACTTTCGGCGCGCGGCATCCGCGCCGCGCCTGCCGCTTTGTCCGAAACACATTTCTGTCCGACTGCGCACTGAACTTGTAACTCTCATAACTTTCTACTCCGACGTCCTATCGACGAACGGTTGGTTGCGTTGGAATCTAGACTCCACGAACTACGCCCTAGGCCTTTGAAACACTTAGGAACTCTTAATGTATCGGGTCATAACCCGCATCAAAGTTGACTACAACCCGTCCGGAATAATCCGTCAACCTATCCTTTGAAAATTTTAAGTCTTACATGCTTTCGTACGCTCTCATACGTAGGGTCAGAACTACAGGGTATAACACTAATGATGATTCGTCTAGAGGACAAATCAAAACATTTATAACCACGGTGATTTGACGGAAAACCCAAGAATACACAAGGAGTAGAACGTGCCTGAAGTTTGTTGTTTTTAGTGGATGGAAACAGTGGATAACATAAGCATCCGAAGACCCTAAGATGAGTGTAGGACGGAGTCTTATTGTATAACACTTTGAGAGGGGAAGAATATGTCAAACCTTTAGAGGGAAGAATATTTATGAGATCGGTATCCATTTGTAGTGCATGATGCCAAAATAATGGAGGAACGGAAGAATGAACTAATAAAGTGCGGACAATATTACTAATGGTACGAATTTTTCGCTCAGCTTTCCCATTTTGTGAAGACGTATGAGGACAAAAAAAACGAAAATTTATCCCATTTTTAGCACAAAACTCCCTAAATTCTCCATTATCATACTCTTTTCCATTATCACATTGAATGTTTTTTATTTCCCGTTCGAATTGCGTTCTTATGAAGATGGAAAAAACTTGAGATTTTTTCGCAATTGAAAACGTCCATAAATATTTAGTATAGTCATCTAAGAATAGAACATAATAACGATGACCCATAGAACTGAGAACCGAAGATGTCCATAAATCACTATGAATAATTTCAAATGACATAGAAGTATTAGAATTTGAAGCTACAAATGGTAATTTAATAATCTTTCCCAAAGCACAGGATTGACAAAGTGGAGTACTACGCGTACCCTTACAAGAAATATACTTATGTCTATCTAAAGAAGATAAAATAGACGACCCCGGATGACCTAGACGAGCATGCCACAAGGAAGGAGCAAGAGCTGCAAAGGTGGATGACATAGCTTGACGCGAGATGCTGAGACTTGGTGTGAATGGATAGAGGTCCCCCCCCCCACCATTGTTACACCTCATGAGATGACTCCCCATTTTGAAATCCTTCACAGAAAATCCAAATGGATCAAAATTAATAGAAACCCAGTTATCAGTTGTGATTTATGGACAAATATCAAATTTTTAATTAATTTTGGGGCATGAAGGGTATTTTTCATGACAAGTGGTGGATGAGGATGAGATAAAGTTTTATGATCATAACCCTTAATTGGAATAGAATTGTCATTACCAACAGTTATACCACGATTAGTGCTCAAAATGGAATAAGACGAGAGAGTACCTTGATCGGACATGCATGGCGGCGCGTCCATGTCCGTACCAGGTCCGGTCGTTGAGTCAAGCCTAGCGTGTGCATCGCTACTTCAATGTTTGCGAGGTGTGCATCGCGCGTGTAAGGCTCGATGGGGTGAGACCAGTATACGGATCTTTGATCGCCATACGCTGTCTGTACTGAGTCCTGACCGGGAGAAGTTCGCCGCGGTGCAGGGGTGGCTGATATTGAGGCGCCGCGACATCGTAAGTGTCAGCCGCGCGCAGAAGGCCGAAGCGGCAACTTGCGGTCTTGGGACCCATCACCATCGACTGCAGGCCTGTGGGTTCGAGTGATTGCCGCCGGCCGATTGCCCCGTTGTTGCCGCCACGATTCTTGCCATTATTCCTTCGATTTTGGCCTTTCTTACCACCCCCGTTGTTGTGATTTTGGGTCACGCTATCGGATTGAAAGAATAAAATTGGAAGCGACCATCATACCGATAGATCGCCCCAATCGCCACTCTCTTAACTAATCCAGCTTCTTCCAAAGTAAGCATAGAACGGGCTTGATAAAATCCTGGCAGGGGGTTACTCTGACGAATAACTGAAGCAACACCGCTATATGCCTCTGACAGGCCTGCAACCATCTGAAGAACTAGACGACTATTAGATATAGGAGAACCCACGTTGCTGAGTTGGTCTGCCAAGTCCTTGAGGCGTTTGCAATAAGAAGAAACGTTTTGAAAATTCACCATGACCACCTGTGGAAATTTCTGCTCAAGGATAACAATCCGAGAATGACTGTTATCTTGGAAGATATCTCGCAATCGATCCCACACTGTCATAGCTGTGGAGTTGGGTTCCATAATCATCTGCAAAAGGTCCAAGGAAATAGTGGCATAAATCCACTGAAGAACCTTGGAATCAAGCATGTCCCATAATTCTGAGTCTGCTTCTTTAGTGAGCACAGTAGATGTAGACGCCTTATCACCCTCATTTGAAGGAGTAGGAGAGATGATATGGTGAAGAACTTTATGTGCTTTAACATGAATCTTGAATAACTCCGCCCACGTCTCATATTTGACGTTTTCAAGATCAAGAACAATAGAGATGACGCTCTTGATGTTAGAAACTGAGAGGGCATGATGAAAATTGTTCTTATCAGTCATAAAGAATAGAACAACAAGATTCGGAGAAGGGAATTTGGGAGAGAGGATTTTGGAAGAGAAGATACTCGGTTTTGTTAAAAAGTAAGAACACAAAGTCGAGAATTTAAGGATCCAAAAATCCGAAAAAGAGAAGAAATTTTGAGGAGCGGAAGCGAGGTAAAGAGAATCTAGACTCTTGATACCATGAAAGATTGTAAGAAATAATCTCTTGATTATTCTTATTAATGAAAGACATATATATACAGGTTACATTAGGAGAATCCTATTTCTACTTTACATCTAAATCCTTATTCTATAAGGAGACTAATGATGCGCGAAAAGATGCACACACTTTAACGCAAGTGCACGTTATCGTGACAAGTAATATAGTCCTGGTAAGACCGAATATCATCCACAAGGATTAGGGTTCAAGTACCAACTATCTATCTTTTGGTATCTATTTGGCAATTGTTATTTGGATTTGTTGTTTATAACTAAGAATTATAAAGACTAATTTAACTAATGAGTTTACTTCAGTTGTGATGAGAAAAGGGCTTCCATGTCTCCTCAACTATCCGCTTATGTTATTTATTAATGCAACGAATTATGGTCTTCTTCTCTCGGAGCTAGCAGGTTTACGAAATCGTTTTATATTCCCGTTAAGGATATATAAACACTCAACCCCAGTATTGCACCTTACCTACCTTTCGGTGATAAGGATAACTCTATAGGAGGATTAAGAACAAAAACCTAGTTAACCGTCACGCACCATGCGCAAAATTAGGGTTTTTCAGCCTCTCATTAACGCTACATAAATAGTTGAGGTATTTTCATCCCCAATCCAAGAAAGTCTACCCAACTTACAACATATTCACAATCTCTCCTTTCGAAGTAAATTAGAAATCATATAGTGATAATTAGTTGTCAATTAATTACCAAGCATTCAAAACAATTATTGGATAAATCTCTCAAAGAAGAACAATAACCATAAACATGCATTAATTCATAACATGAGTTTCTAGTGAATCAACATGGAAAGCCCTATAAGAGAATTAGTTCCTAGCCATAGACATGACAAGAACTAATTCAAAGTTCATCATACAAAAACTGAAATAAAAGAAAAGAAAAGGAAAAGAAAATTACTAAGTATGAGTCTCCACGCCTTCTAGCATCCAAGGGTTGTGTTGTGGAATATTTACAAGATGGATTGGTGGAAGGGTGGATGTAGAATGGTGAATGGTGGAATGGAGAATGAATAATTCTTCTAATGATGTAGAGTATTTATAGCCAAAGAATCCTTTTGGTGAAGGGTTAGAGATTTTGTAGGTAGGAAAAGTTATTAGAATCCTTTTAAGTAAGAGTTTTAAGGTAGGAAAAGTTATCCCTTTAGGTAGGAAAAGTTATCCCTTTAGGAAGAAAAAGTTATCCCTTTAGGATTCTGAAAACATGTCAAATTCGGCCCAACACTTCATAATTTCCGCGCTACGGCCATAGATCAGCCGTGGCCGAAATTCAGCAACTCTGACTTTCAAAGATTTGGCAGCCATGGCTGTTGCCAGCGCCGCCTGACGCTTTTCGAGCGGACTGCTTGCTGTCATTTTTCCGTCCGGACTTCGTCGGATCTCCTCTATAATTCCCGGAACTCTTAGACTTCATTTCTTGGCCTTTTTTGTGTGCAATTCCATCTCATTTATGCTCATTTCATCACCTTTTCGTCATTTCTCCATTTTTGACCGCTGTGACACAAAAGAAAGGAAAACGATCCTAATACTATACTAAACATAAATAAAATGAGTAAAATACTAACTAAAAATGACTCAAAAAGTGTATATAAAATACACCGATCAAATACCCTCAAACTTAACATTTGCTCGCCCTCGAGCAAAGATAAAAAGAAAGAAATAAAAGACTCAAGAAAGAGGAAAATAAACAGACTCAATGACATTGATCACTTTTTACTGCATTGGTGTTACTTAGAAAAACATGAAGATTAGCAGAATAATATGCAGGAACATATAGCATGAAATTTTAGCACATTAAACACATTAAGCTAGATATTTCGCAAACTCATTTTTATCATGCTTAATGGAAGTCAAAATACCGAATCATGCATGTTAATTTCAAGAATCCTATGACATTCTTACTTGCTATTCTCCACTAATCATGGATATGCATAAAAGAGATCTTCAGGACTTTTAAGGGTTGTAATGTCGGCTTAGGCATGGGTAGGTAAAATAGGCATTTAGGCTCATTTCGTGTACCATAAGCTCTTTAGCTTTTCAATTTTTCCCTTTTCTTTTGATTCTTTCCTTCACGTCAATTCTATCTTTCCCCTCTTTTGTTTTTGGGAGAGTGAAGTGTATTATAATAACAAGCACTCCAAACTTAGACTTTTGCCTATTTCTTATTACTCTTTTATTGGGGTGCATCAAAGTTGTTCACTCTTTTTGTCTCTTTTTTAACACAATTTATTCCACTATTTCACATTTTTACTTATGACACAATTTGTGGGAATATAGGGTGTCAAAGAAAAAGTTTGATTTTTAGGCTCAATGGGGCTGACTAGGGATATTTTTAGTGTCAGGGATAGAAAAGACTCAAAGAGTGGTAAGAATTGGCTAACAAAGAAACGCCTGAGTCATCTCTCTAACATGCATATCCTAACTATTTCACCTCAAATAGCAAGCAATCATAACACATAGGTTTTCATCATTTAGCATGCACAATTCAAGCAAGAAACTCCACATAGACAGATTTTGTGAGTTTTTGGCATATCTACCCTAAGTGTTTAGATAGTTGCTTCTAATTCCATTACATTATTCCACCTTACTTCACTAGGTGTTTCTAGTAACTACAACATACATGATCTTTGACAGACAATTATGACTCAAAAGAAGAAAAAAAATTATGACTCAAAAATATACAAAAAAAAAACTTAAACATACTATAACAATAAGACACAAATAAAACACCCCCCAAACTTAAATCACACATTGTCCCCAATGTGTGCAATACTCAAAAAAAAAATGGACAACTTACTGACACAACACATCGGTCATAATGGAGGTCTAGGAGGAAAAATTCTGGAAGTTGCACGGAAATATGGCTCTCTGAAGTTGAGCGCGCCGCGAGATTCGCGTCGCGTACCGCTAATCGTGGCTCTTCGGGTTCTGGCCGCGACCCGATTCAGCCATACGCTTAACGCTTTTCCTTTTTGACGTTTTTGCTCTTTTTCCTCGGTTTTAGCTTTCATCCACCACATCCAACAACACAAAACAAGAACCCAAGACCGTGAGATCGTTTCAAGGCAAAATAACATAAAATAAAGATGTAAATTAAAATAACATAATTAAAAACATTGGGTTGCCTCAACAAGCACTGTCTTTAACGCCTTTTAGCCGGACGCAATTAACAGTGCAGTGCCCATTGGATCCTTCTCTGAACCGCTTGCCATCCACAAATTTATTTTTGTAGGTCTCAATTTCCTACGACCGCTTGTTCAAACAAAAGCCTTAAACATACAATTATCCCCAAGTACACAAAGACTTGCTTTTATGCTTTCTATAATGTAGGAATCCGTGAAATTCTCTACATCTCTCAACTCTAGGGTACCTTGATGGTATGGGCTTCCTAATTGGGGATCACCGTGATAGCTAGTGGTGTTTCTTACGTAATAGGTGCAAGAAAAGAATTTCCACAGAGTCGAAGGTAAATAATTGGATCTCGCAATCTTTTCCTTTCTACACCAACTATCTCACCAGATTCCTCAATAGTTGGGTTTGGTTCAGCTCCTCAATTTGTTGTTATTGTTAAAAATGATGCGAGTTCTCCTATTCAGTTCCAACTTCTTCATGACCAATCTCGTTTCGGCCCATGAACCGAGTTTGATACTAGCGAACCGAGTATGGCTTCCGTAATTCCTCCCTTTCTTCCTCATGGTTGAGCTCTATCATATCGTGATGAAATCCATGTCTAAAGGATCCCCGAGATGCATCAAAACCAATGGTCACGCACACTTTGTTTTCACATAATAAATACATAAAACGGAAAAGAATAAAATAAAATAAAAGAAAAAATAAAAAATAACAAAGAATAAAAACCAAATTAGAAATTAAAAATAGATAAATTTGATATTGAACTATGCCTAATCCCGACAACGCGCCAAAACATGATGCGCGAAAGATGCACACACACTTTAACGCAAGTGCACGTTATCGTGACAAGTAATATAGTCCTGGTAAGACCGAATATCGTCCACAAGGATTAGGGTTCAAGTACCAACTATCTATCTTTTGGTATCTATTTGGCAATTGATATTTGGATTTGTTGTTTATAACTAAGAATTATAAAGACTAATTTAACTAATGAGTTTACTTCAGTTGTGATGAGAATAGGGCTTCCATGTCTCCTCAACTATCCGCTTATGTTATTTATTAATGCAACGAATTATGGTCTTCTTCTCTCGGAGCTAGCAGGTTTACTAAATCGCTTTATATTCCCGCAGGATATATAAACACTCAACCTGATTGCACCTTACCTACCTTTCGGTGATAAGGATAACTCTATAGGAGGATTAAGAGCAAAACCTAGTTAACCGTCACGCACTGCGCAAAAAATTAGGGTTTTTAAGCCTCTCATTAACGCTACATAAATAATTGAGGTATTTTCATCCCCAATCCAAGAATGTCTACCCAACTTACAGCATATTCACAATCTCTCCTTTCGAAGTAAATTAGAAATCATATAGTGATAATTAGTTGTCAATTAATTACCAAGCATTCAAAGCAATTATTGGATAAATCTCTCAAAGAAGAACAATAACCATAAACATGCATTAATTCATAACATGAGTTTCTAGTGAATCAACATGGAAAGCCCTATAAGAGAATTAGTTCCTAGCCATATACATGACAAGAACTAATTCAAAGTTCATCATACAAAAACTGAAATAAAAGAAAAGAAAAGGAAAAGAAAATTACTAAGTATGAGTCTCCACGCCTTCTAGCATCCAAGGGTTGTGTTGTGAAATATTTACAAGATGGATTGGTGGAAGGGTGGATGTAGAATGGTGAATGGTGGAATGGAGAATGAATAATTCTTCTAATGATGTAGAGTATTTATAGCCAAAGAATCCTTTTGGTGAAGGGTTAGGGATTTTGTAGGTAGGAAAAACTATTAGAACCCTTTTAGGTAAGGGTTTTAAGGTAGGAAAAGTTATCCCTTTAGGTAGGAAAAGTTATCCCTTTAGGAAGAAAAAGTTATCCCTCTAGGATTCTGAAAACATGTCAAATTCGGCCCAAAGATTTCATAATTTCGGCGTGCCATGGCCGGCATATAGACCATGGCCCAGAAATTCAAGAACTCTGGACTTTCAAGATTTGGCGCTGCGGCTGCGCCAGCGCCGCATTCGTGACGTTTTCGGTGATTCTGTTGCTGCTCATTTTTTCGTCCGACTTCGCTTGATCTCTCTATAATTCTTAACTCTTAGACTTCATTTCTTGGCCCTTTTTGTGTGCAATTCCATCTCATTTATGCTCATTTCATCTCTTTTTCGTCATTTCTCCATTTTTGACCGCTGTGACACAAAAGAAAGGAAAACGACCCTAATACTATACTAAACATAAATAAAATGAGTAAAATACTAACTAAAAATGACTCAAAAAGTGTATATAGAATACACCGATCAACTAACTATACAATTATGGCAATACTCTAATCTTAATTAAGATACAAGAAGAATATTGAAAATATACATAATTTACAATGTGGGACCGCCACATTGTCTTTGGACGGTTGGACTCTGGACTCTGACCCAATTTCAAAATCACAATAAAAAATCCCGCTCAATTTTTAAGCCCTGATAATTCTAAATTCTTGCTATATATATTAGTCTTAATGTTCATTGGAGGACACTTTTTTCAGCCCGTTCTTATCTCTCAAAACTATAAGTGTATCTCAATTTTCTGTTAAACTTTCAGCATAAGTTTCAAATAAAATCTTCTTTCTGATTCGGTAAGTCGATTTGAACTTAAGGACCTTTTGACTCAGTTTGCCGCACCCAAAAAAGGTCAGCAAATACATCTCCTTTCACTTTTTTTATATATTATTCTGGTATTTATTATTATTGTTATGTGGTAGTTCATTCATTCTTTTTGAGTTTTCTGATGACCAAATTAGTTAACTTGCTTAATTAATTACTAGGGTATAGATGTACTTTAGAAAAGATACGGCGGTGATGACAGTTGTTAGTTTTGATTGAATGAATTATAGCCTATTGTTATAAACGTATAATAGCCCTTTAGGATAATTTAATTTTGGTGGTGGTGTTATGTGAAAAGATATTACTGCTTATCGTGGTGGTGTTTCATAGAAAAGTTGAGAACTTGACATCTATGTACATTTTTAGTGCAGTTTTTTAGTTCATCCAGTGAATGCTACTCTCTGTAATAGCAAATATTTATGATATCAATATTATAGATAGTTAGTTCCATGCCTCCCAACAATTATTTAGTAAGGGGGGTGGTTCGGTTACGAATTTAGACAAATGCAATAACTTTGGGTTTATATAATGTATTGGAAAAAAAATCATTAAGTACACACTTTTATCTTATTTGTTTACTTTTAGTCATGTCCCAATACTAATTCTTTTATTTCCTTTATCTTACATGAAACGCATTGGGAGCATGTGAAGAGTCTCGACATGAGACTCAACGTGACTACGCCAAACAAAGACCCGCATCTGTGTCTCTTGCATCTCCGACTTCGGCATTTTAAAACAGAATGGGTTGGACGATAATGTCATCCGCCCTAATCATTCCTTTATCCTTACTCTTTAATTCCATTATTTTTATATCCTTCTTGTTACAATATATAATCTTATATGAACATTGAAATGTGTAGAATAGTTAGATTTAGAATATTTAAAATAATTAGACCTTGAATAAATTGGGGAGGATAGTCTAAAACGGAATTTGCCTTTAACCTATCCTTAATTTATTTATGCATGGCCAAGTTGTTCAAAATAATTTAGTCATTTTATGCATCACTAGTATTACAAAATAATAAAGTTTTAATCTTCATTAAACTCATAAGTGAATCTGTTTCTTATATAAAATCTTTTCCTCATTATTAAGTACAAATAGATATTTTTATGAAAGTTTGTCTATATAAATGCATAATTTTTCATAAAAACTAAGTTTACATGTAATAGGTATTTTTTACAATAAACCATTTTCCATACATGTATAAATAAATCTCATGCTAAATTTTATGGGAAATATATACTTCAATTGGTCACAATATCTTCTCTTAACTTTATGCCTTCCAAACATGCATATTTTAAATATAATAATTAACCTAAGTTTGACTGGACAACCGTAAGTTAGCGGATCCTGAAGGGTGCTTAATCCATTTCCTTTAGGATAATAAAGAACTCTTACCCTAGAATCTCATTAAGTTTTGACAGACCTTTTAAAATGGAGTTATTTTTAGCATTTGTTAAATAGATGTTCTAATTTATCTTTAAAATAATTAGGCGGCGATTCCTTAAATACAATTCAGGAATCACCCATATATCGTATTCCATTTAGACTTCGGTTAAAATGGGGTATTACACCCGTGGTAAACATAAAGTGCTACATGTAGAGGGGTAAATGATAAGTTTTCAAACTTTTAATGATCCTCAAATTGAGGTTAGGTTGGGAAAACTTTTAATGGTTCCTAACGCTTGTATAGCTGGGTATTGCAGGATACCTTGTAGGAGACCACATTTAAGTGCGAGGACAGGCCGCCTCAAATGAACGCACTTAAGAAACCAAGGGTGTCCACGACCTACGATGGACAAAAACACTAGAAAGATTGAGTAGGAAAGGTGTTGTATTGATATCATTGTCTTGACATATACTAAACACTGACGTTTCAAGACATCACGTTCACCGCGCAGTAAATATGTCCGATGGTATTCTACTATGGAAGGTTCAAAGCTCCGGCTACCTTTCCAGATGCAACATCGTTCCGCCGAGTGATTGCTAGAAAGGCACCATATGCGTGCGTCAAAATCTCTTCCAAGAGGGAATTGTTGAAAATATTTATTAAACGTGAAATAAATCCTATTAATTATGAATCGAACAATTAGGGGCCCCGCACGTCGGAAACGTTGTTTCCACACACGTGCACTTATAGTGCTAAGGATCATAATTTCCTTAAATGGAAGAGATATTGGTACGTATATGAATTGTTTGAGACGTAAGAAAATAGACGGTTATTGGCCAAATGACGAATGGTTTTACGTTAGTAAATGAAAGGAAGAAATGTGTAAGAGATGAAACGAATCAGAAAAATGCTACGGGAAAATTGGAGAGGCACCGTGGTGCCACAAGGACAGGACCGCGGTGCCTTAACCTGGAACCCGGTGCAAATTCAGTTTTCAGTTCCATTAACTTACTGGAATTTAGGCACCGCGGTGCCCTCCCTAACTTACTGGAATTTAGGGACAGCGGTGCTTCGACGTTTTTCAGTAACGTTGGAGGCAAATTAAAGCTGATTCTTGAGCTGACTTTGGAGCAATTAATCTCCATTATTTGGCTATTGATTTCAGCCATTACTAGCCATTACTAGGTTGAATTAACCTCAATATCAATGATCATTACTTGACATTGATGGTCATTCATTCGGTGAATTGAGAAGACTAAATCATCTACCTATAAATTGATGCCTTGGACACAATTGCAAAATACACTTCACATTTATCACTTGAACAATTCTCTGAAAATTGTCATCCTCTCTTGCAATCACAATACACTCAAAGATCTTTCTTATCAAGCGAACACTTGAGTTCCTTTGCTCATTTGTTTGATTACTGTTTTATCTTGGAAGATAAGTTGTTATATCAACCGTTGAAAAGGATATACGGGAGCAATATTATCTTAAGGATAGATTGTTCATCAATCGACTCATCAAGACAAGTTACATTGTTCACATTAGTTGTTGTTGTAGCATTCTCATTTCCTTGTTACTACACAAATATACAACAGTATCTGCAAGATTTCAGTTCTCATATTGGCTTCTACTAAAAAATAAGCAGCACTTCTGGATAGATTAGCTTGTAGCCCAGATTCAGTAGAAAAAAGGAGGAAGCAATCATGCAACTTCTTAACAGAATCAACATCACCCCTAGCAACAAGAGCAAATCATCTGCAAAGCTTAGAACCTAGTATGTGAAGAATTGGACATTTTCAGTTTAATTCTGGAATTAATCGTAAGCTTTTATACATGGGTGATTGACTAGCTTGACAACCACTACACAATCCAACCCATAAGGGGTTAATGTTTCATGAAGCTAATACCTCATCCTACCCAAGGTTACCCGCGCATAGCGGGAGCTTAGTGCACCGGACTGTCCTTTTTAACACCTCATCTCACCCAGGGTTGTCTGCACTTACACCCTAAGAATGAATTCAGTGCCGCTAACTGCACGTGTTAGCGGCGTTACACTTTAGTCTGTCTGTTCTGTACGTCATTTCCTTGATTCTTTTCAAGTATTTGGTTACAAGATATAATATGTTGTTGTTCTAAAAACTTCAGATAACATAGAATAGTATTACGTACATATAGTATAATCTAGATTGTGAAATCAATTATTGCAGATATTTTGTCCTTGAATTTGTACAAATTTTGATGTGTTTTTTCTGTACTGTTTGCATATAATTTATTTCTTAACTATTAAAAATAATAAATTCGCGCGGCGTACAACCTGTGGTTGGGCCAACTCCCTACGCTGTTCCATGGTAAAGTAGAATTCTCACCCTACGTTAATTTTGATCATGCAAAACCTTGGCCTTAAACCATGTCTGCTTGTATTAGTATCATCCATAAACGAGTAAAGCTACACCGTACTGTATTAACAGGCTTTATCAAAATTGCACATAATTATTCCATTAAAGAGTAACTGCTCTATATGAAGAGTAGTACAAAGGGCACCATTTAATTCACAGATAAAGTAGAAACCCTCTGCATTTATGGTTCTTACCTACTGATCCTTTGCCACCCACCTACTTTTAAGTCTGTAACATGGAGCATCAAAGGTCAAAGTATTGGTCCAATGCTATTAGAGCCCAACCCCACTAGTTTCTATCAAGAATGGACTAGCATGCTAGATGTTGTGTAACCTACCAATGAATTTCTGCTAAATGTAAATATGAAACTCAAAAATAATAGCATAGTACAGAAAGGAACACTGTTTTTCCTTCAAAATAGGTATTAAATACTTATCCTAAGCTCTAGCGACCATGAACTGTTGTAATAGACATGTCGTTAACAGATGTTCCTATACTTGCTGATGAAGAGTGTTTAACAGAAAAATGATTTTCTGATCTGAAAACAAAACCAGGTTCTTTAGGGAAAGGAATATTTGTTTCGTTGCACAGCATGAAGACCAATTCTGACATAGTCGGTCTGTCGTTTGCAAATGATTGTACACACAAAAGGCCAATGTGGATGCATCTCAAAACTTCACAAGCTTTATATGAGTCACCTAACAATGGATCAACAACATCTAAAGCTTTTTCATCCTTCCAAGAATCCCAAACCTGATACAGAAACACGACAATGCACCAAAATCAACATTTCCAGCAACTCCTGCTCTATAAGAGAAACTATAACACCAAAATAAAATCTTCGGCTATCCAGCACTTTAACCCAAAAAGGGAATTGTTTTGAAATTATTATTTGCAGAACTTCCATCCGTGACACAGCTTATGTCTAAGGCAACTGTATGGTAATTAATATGATATCTTGATTTTCACAGCATATATATGTTTCTACTTACATATCCAACTATATGTTGAGACTGCTCCTGATCATAATGACTGTTCTTTCTGCCAGTGATAATCTCCAAACACAAAACCCCGAAACTGAAAACATCAGACTTTGCTGAAAAATGCCCTACCATTGCATATTCAGGTGACATATAACCACTGCAATAGATAAGAAACATCAAGGTTGATCATTTTAAAGCTCAAATGCGCATATCTAACAGAACTCAAGTACATACACAAAACTTAACACACTTACTATGTTCCAACAACTCGATTTGTGTTTGCTTCAACTTGGTCACCTCCAAATATTCGGGCCATTCCAAAGTCTGATACTTTTGGTTGCATGGAGGCATCGAGTAAAACATTACTTGCTTTTAGATCCCTATGAATAATTCTTAATCTAGAGTCTTGGTGAAGGTATAACATTCCTCGTGCAATTCCATGGATGATTTCAAACCGTTTTCCCCAATCCAACAAAGACCCTTTTGTTTTATCTGGACCATAGTTTGAAAGTTCATGCATTAGCAATATAATCTATTAGGAACACACATAGGTTTAAGCAGTACTGATGAATCATCAGTATTCATATAAAAGCATGTAAAGTTTAGAGGTTGATTAAAGAAATCCTAATGTTTCTTACCAAAAATAAAACTGTCCAAGGATTTGTTTGGCAAGTATTCATAAACCAACATCTTCTCTCCTTGTTGAACGCAACAACCTAAAAGCCTCACAAGATTTCTGTGCTGAAGTTTTGCAATTAGTGTGACTTCATTCTTGAACTCCCGTGTTCCTTGCCCTGAAGTTTCTGAAAGTCTTTTGACAGCAATTACTTGTCCATCTTTCAGGTGACCCTGATATTGAATACAGATTATCATCTGGTAAACTAAGATTTTTTTTTACGGAATTAGGTAAACTCAGCTTGGCACAACAATAAAGTAACCTAATTGCAGCCTCCTATAAAGATCGTGTTGATCGCAAGGAATTCAACTGAGTTTGGGAGTAATTACCTTGTATACGCTACCAAATCCTCCTGTACCAAGTTTGTTAGCATCGGAAAAATTTTCAGTGGCGTTAGTTATTGTGCTTAGATCGAAGATTGAAATTTCTGCATGTTCACTTTCATCCATGGCCTCATAGGATGCTAAACTTTTACTCCTTTTCTTATCTGTACATCAGCAAACACTGATTAGGATCAAACAAAATGTGCACTTTTCATAGTTTTGCAGCGATATAGCAAGGTAGTAGAGAGATCTTAGTTGCTATAGGTGCTTCACCATTATTGCTGCTGTCCAGATACTGAAGATAAAGAATAATATCCTTACCATTTCTCCTTTTATTGATCACCAAACAATACACCGATGAGAGTGCCAGAATTATTGCTGCAGCAGACCCTACTAGAATCCCTATCACTCTTTTCCTATTATGGCTATTTGAATTCTTGGAGAGTTGAGCTGAACAGAACAAAAATTAGAAACTTTCAGTGAACACCATGGTTAGATACCGTGTACTACAACTTCCCAGAAATTATCAACTTGCACATAATATGAAATTTAAGTTAACTCCTTACCTAAATCAGATGCAGAGACTCTGATAAAGAAATCTTGAGCCCCATCTGTAAATTGCTTTATGTCTCTCAAGTCACCATACCATGTGATGCATCCACTTCCTCCTGCACTAATATTAGCACTTGCATAGGCTGTGCAGGAGCAATTCTTCAGACAGAACTCTTCACATTCCTCTAATCCCATGCTCTTGTTCATCTGAGCTGTACTGGTGTCCGGGATCTTCACATGATTCAACTTGAAAAACCCCTCGCCGCTGTTGCACACCTTTTCGTCTTTCTTCCTCGAGCATCCATGGGAGCCATCTCTCAGGTACCATTGTCGGCTTAGCTTTGGCTCGTACCCTGGAAGACAACTGCATTCAAATTCCCCTAAATTGAACAGATTGCAGTTGCTAAATGCTCCACAATGTTCATAATTGTCACAAGGGTCCTTACCGCCAGACCAAAATTGTACCCATTTCTGCTCACTTTCTTGCCAGGTTACCCGATTCAAGATCCCTGATTCATTCAGGACCATTCTTGAGATTATTGAAGTGTCATGCATACCATATGTCAAGGAAACCTCGGTATCATTGTCCACATAACTGAGGCTGAAGATGAATCGCGGGCTCATTTCTGGTACACCGCTCCAACCATGACCCGTCCAGGATCCTGTCCTCCATATCCTGCTAGAACTTTTGTACAAGAAAACTTGAGGTGTCCCGTTTAGTTCCATCGTGTAACGATACTCTCCGGTGCCTGGATCATTCAGCGATTTCCATGATGTTAGAAACCGGTTCAAACCAGTTCTCTTGTCTATCCCATATTTCATTGAAGGAAGCAAAGTATTGGTAGGATAATCAAAGCTCTGCCATTCAATAACATCAGTTTTCGAGTCTTGAAACAACACGAAATTCCCTGAATCCCACAGCTTAGCAGTGTACGAGTCTGCTGATTGTTTCGTAGCTGAAGAAACATTTGTTCTCCAGGCTGAAACTTGTGTTTTCGCATCGAGTATAACAAGATTTCTGGTTGAGTCGATGGTGAGAATCCCAGATGTGCCATTGATGGGGCTGTCTCTGTTGGCAACCCAAACAACAGTTAATTCAGGAACATTTTTGTACCAAATTCCGACGTAACGTTTACCGGGGGAATTCCCAAAGAAACCCAAAGTAAAGGATTTTCCTGAAGAGATTAACAAATCTCCATCTTTAAGAGAATGATTGAAGGAAATGGTGTCTATGGAACTGCAAAATGGGACAAGAAATGAAACAAATACTACCAAGAACTCTTTCGTCTGACACATAGCTTCTAACAGTGAATCTTCTCTGTTTAGTTTGTTCACAGTGTAAACTCTGGACCAAAATGAAAGACATTAAATATTGCCACACACAGTTAGATGGATAGGGGCCCCATATTCTTAATCAAATTACTAATGATCAATTACTTTCTCTAGAAACTTTGAAAAAATCTTTTGAGATACCATGCTAGATAGAGTAAACTCTTTCTGTTCTCTTTTACTTATCCATAGGATGTCAGTGGGGAGGGTAAATGCGGGTACCGCCCCTCATCCGCTTCAGTTGAAGCGGGTATGGGGGATGAGTTGGTGGGTGATGGGGCGGGTATGGGGGATGAGTTGGTGGGTGATGGGGCGGGTATGAGTATCAAAAGTGCTACCCGCCATGGGTAGTGGGGCGGAGGTGGATTTCATATAAGACCCGCCCCGCACCCGCCCCACCCCGCTACCGCCCCGTACATGTTTGTGTTGGATTCTTTAATTATGTTGATTTTCTAGTATTCTTAACTAGACAAAGACTTGAAATCTCTTATTCTTTTCAAGATTCCCTTGTCAAGTCATCAACCTATTATTATTATTATTATTATTATTATTCATTTAAAATAAAGTGTACGGTACCCTTCAATTTTTTTAATATTTTTGTGTGAAAATGTATGGTAGAATGCAACAACTCTACCGGTGCATATGTGACAACTTTGATAATGACATTATAGTTTCTCTTTTCCTTTTTTTACAATTGTAATTATTTGAAAGGACTAGAAAATTTCTTGTCTTCTTCTATATAAATTTCACACTTTATTTTAACCTTTTAATATTCCTAATATTTTGGTAAAGTTTCAGACTTTGATATTTGATACACCATAGCGAAAAAAGTTCATTTTTTCCATTTTTTTGATCTCATTTTTTATTATATAACTTTTTTTACTACCGGTGATGGGTACCCGCTGGGGTAAGTGGAGCGGGGGCGGGTGGAGAATTTACTATCCGTGATGGGTGGTGGGGCGGGGGTGGAGGTGGATTTTAGGTGGCGGATACGGGTACCCTTCCCAGCCCCATTGACATCCCTACTTATCCATACTTGACATTATAATAGCATGGCTATTAGTATTTCAAAAACTCTTGAGGAATGACTTGGGAAATGAGCAATATTAAGGGTAAAACAGGATAAAAAAGACTGTTATTTTCTTGGTATTTCAAAGCGGGCAAAAATTATTTTTAGTATAATGCAGAAGTAACGTGATTGGAGGGAGTAGTAACTAATGAAAGATACCGACTAGATTTAGTGAACAGAGCTTCATTACTATTTCGACAAAAGACTAGGTTATTGTCATGACTTCACTTTCATTACTAACTTGTTGGACTTTGTTTGTGTATATAATTAATTGTTAACATAGGAGACCCGTGAATCTAAGTACTACAAAAGAAAGATATTACCAGTGGAGGTTGTAGAAAGTTTGAAGAATAATCAAGGGAAAATAGTGATTTTGATTACTGTGTTATTGCAATATTCTAGTTTTGATCTCCGTGTTATTTAATTGAACACAACCTTCAGTTAATACACAATTGTACTAAAAAACTTAACAGCATCATTATGTAAGAAATAAAAATAATAAAAATGTGGTCAGGTGTGTATCTAATCTACTAAAACATTATACTTTCAATTGCTCATTTTAGTTGTCGTACTTACTAAAAATAATTGATTCAAAATAGTTGTCATTTTAGAAAATCAAGATATAATTAATTATTACTCATAATTTTTACCTTTACCTTTACTCAATAAATGTGGAGAGATTAATGTGATGAAAAAAAGAATACTTTTAAATTGAGAATAAAGAATAAATAAGAATATTTTAGTCAAATTACCATTTTAGTTAATATTTTCTTAAGGAACGACATGGTGGAGTACATTTTTTAGGATCTGATACATGTTTGGTGACATTTTTAAAGGACCCGAACAACAAGTTCATCTCGATAACAGTTCCAACACTTCAATCACTTCCAAGTTCCAACACAGCCTGTAGTTCCAACATTCTAAGAAGCCAACTTCTACTGGATTCAAAATCGGCAGGAAATATCATGATATAGGTACTACTAAATAAATATATCTAACATTAAATATGATATGTTATTGTACATTAATAGTTGTATTGGGTGTAAAGTGCACTAGTGGAGATCGACATATCCGGAGGCTCAGAGGATCCGGGAAGTCCTACAGTTGTTCCCCACTTTCACCAACTCATGTCACATTTGTCAGTCATCATCGCGAAGCACATGGATGTTAGGATATCAACAGGGTCACGTCATTTTTACTTTAGCGATAGAAATATCTAACCTTGACTTATATATGTAAAGCTTAGGAATGAAAAACATCGCTCACTTTGTAACCCTAACATTATTATTTCTCTCTCAAGGCAATATACACAGAGATCCATTGTTTTCACTTATTTTTCTTACTTGAATCATAACTTATTTATTTTCTTGTATTACTTATCACTAACATCCATTTTTTATCACTCAAACGAAACTCGTTAAGGAATTTTCCGAATCGGATACAACTCACATGTCCCGCAACCCCTCCTTCATTATCATCGACATTCACCACCCCTTGCATCACCTCCCTCCAGTAACTATTGAATAGACGACACATTCTCACGCGAGAGTCAATCCCCCCAGAGGAGGATGCACCAACATCATCTGGGGGCCCACACTTTCTGTTATTCCTGTAATGACCTGTTTGGTCATTGTGAACCTTTTGTCTATATTTCCGCTATATCTTTCATCCGGGCATTCATCAATGACTTTTACTTGTGGAGTTTATGAGTCAAGTAACACATACGATTTGAAAATAAGATTAATCGAAGTGAAGAGTTGTTGAAAAATTCGTGTCTACCCGCAATGCGCGTCAAGATCGTTGGCAGAATAGTCTGTTCATGTGAAGTAAATCTCCGCCCCAGCGCTAAAGCGAGGTGTCAAGTGTTTGTGCCTCAACAATCCCATTTCACGCTGCAGCGCATCCGTGCCAGCGGAATTGAGTCCACCGCAGCGGAAACACTGGTTGATCAATAGGTCTTAAATGCCCTAAACTGTCCTATTTTCCCCAAAAATGCGTGGTTCAAGTTTGGGTCTAGCCTAAGGAGATTTTCTGTAATTTGTAGCCTAAGATTGCTCCCCGGAAAGTAATCTCTCCCTCCTCTTTTATTATTCTCCCATCTTTCTAGTATTTGGGGGTAAAGCATGAAATAAGGAAAATGAATGGAAATCTTTTAGTGGTTGGGATTAAATGATATCACGACTAAGAGTGTAAATTATATGGTAAACCTCGGTCTCTTATAAATAAGTTATTGTGATGACACAATGACCATGTTGTAGAGTTTGATTTGATTATAAAAGTATTTTCTCAATTAGGGAAGAAACTTTGGGTTTGTAAT
Organism: Przewalskia tangutica; assembly: GCA_029844215.1. Lineage (NCBI taxonomy): Eukaryota > Viridiplantae > Streptophyta > Magnoliopsida > Solanales > Solanaceae > Przewalskia > Przewalskia tangutica. The sequence goes on along the minus strand of JAQGDG010000198.1, from coordinate 56,170 downwards.
ATTGGGGTTTTGTTGAATTATGAAATTGAGTCTAAATAAAGTTGCTTTTCAAATTAACTTCGGGTTATATATAGTAATCATTTTTAGGAGCTTGTGTAGTAATAAAGTATGAATTTTGACATCGTGGATCCGGAATGGATTTTAGGTGTCTTCCGTTTGATTTGGGATTTAACTGCACGTGCTTTGCTTTGATATTAATATGTAGAACTTGTGTGTTAGACTATGTTCTCTACGAGAAGTCCCAAAAGTTCAGAAATGTGTATTAAGGATCGACCGTTCATGGCTCCTGCTCAGCTTGAGGTAGGCTACAGTTTAGTTTTTCGAGAATCCGATAGAAGTACTGTGTAATTAGTTATAACTAATGAGGGGTATTGGACGTGTTTGGAGGTCCCACTCAGATGGTTTTCATGGATGTTTGAGTGGACGCCAGTGTTGAACTATGATGATGGGGTTTGGGGAATCAACCTTGTGTTATTTTCGACTGCTGATTATTTAGGCTTGTCGCTATATGTGGGCTTGTTCCCATAGTTGCTTGATATGTTTACTCATCACGCATGTTTTCGATATGATATATTGATTTATACTTGAACTATATATGTGTCTTGAATTTTGGAAAGCATATGATATTCATCCCTGTGTACTTGGTTGCATTTCATCATATCATGATATCTTGCCTTATATTATCATTTGCATTCATACGCTCATGGTTATGTGATATTGATATGAGAGGTATGTATATGCTATAGCCCAAGAGGCTGAAAAGGTAAGAACACTTATGAGATTATGGAAACACTGAGATGATATTGATAAGCGGGTAATAGAGTTTCACTCCTGCAACATGATATTATTACAGCTAAGAGCTGGGCTCCGATGGAACATTCTAGAGGGGTAGACTTTACAGGTCCCACATGAGTGCACGAATCATAATAAAACCTTGACATACTGTATATTAGATTGATGAAGGTACCTAGCATATACATTGCATCCTCATTCATACATTCATTGATTACTTGTTGTGTGATGACGTGGTTTGGATTGGTAATTGAAATCTGAGTGATTGACTTCCAAATGAATGTATTGGTTTAATTGGTTTTGTTGATCTATGTGGTTGTCCTGGTTGACTTACTCTCTGTGGATTGGTTGTGTGGTTACACCTTTATGAGTTTGGTGCCGTTGTTGGTATTACCCGTGTTAGAGGACTTCATTAGCTTATATTAATTGGTGGTTACCATGTCAATTGACAAGGGTCTAACATGGATTGGGGGTATAATTGTTGAGTCATTTATCTTGTGGTTTTTCTTATATAGTTTTAAGGTGTGTGAGTGCGGATTGATCGGTAATAATAAGGAATAGTGAACTACTTGATATTTGTGGAATGAGTCTAACGTATTAAAAGATGTCTTGCTAGTAATTGGAATTGTCTACACTTAGTGAAGGCTAGAGGTAACAATCAGAACGGAAAAAGAGGCATATTTGCCCTCAAACTTAAGGAAAATGAGCATATTTGCCCTCTGTCAAAGTTCGAGGACAAATATACTGATCGGTGTATTTTATATACACATTTTGAGTCATTTTTAGTTAGTATTTTACTCATTTCATTTATGTTTAGTATAGTATTAGGGTCGTTTTCCTTTCTTTTGTGTCACAGCGGTCAGAAATGGAGAAATGGCGAAAAGGAGATGAAATGAGCATAAATGAGATGGAATTGCACACTAAAAGGGCCAAAAAATGAAGCCTAAGAAGTTCCGGGCAATATAGAAGAAATCAGACGAAAACCGGACGAACAAAGGAAAGAACGAAAATCCGGAGAATGCCACACGGCCGGGCGCCATAGTTAGCGCGGCGCCGACCTCTGAATTTTCCGAAACGCCTCTGATTTTCAGGCGCCGTGGCGCCAGTCTGCAGGGCCGCGGCGCCGACGCGGGATTTCTGAGTTTTGGGCCGAATTTGACACATTTTCAGGGTCCAAAAGGGATAATTTTTCCTACCTGCATAATCCTTAACCCTTTACCTAAAGGATTCCATAACTTTTCCTAAACCCTTTACCTAAAAGGATTCCATAACCTTTCCTACCTACATAATCCCTAACCCTTTACCTAAAGGATTCTTGGGCTATAAATAGTCTCTACATCATTAAAAGAATTCATCCATCACCCATCCCATTCTCCATCCTACATTCCATCCCACACTTGACAATTTCATCTTGTAAATATTCCACAACACAATCCTTGGATGCTAGAAGGCTTGGAGACTTGTTCTTGAGTATTTTCTTTTCTTTCTTTTTGCTTTGTTTATTTCAGTTCATGTATGGAGATTATATTAGTTCTTAGCGTGACTATGGCTAGGAGCTAATTACTTTACTAGGGATTTCCTTGTGATTCAATTGAAACTCTATTCATGAATTAATATATTAGTTTGGTTTCTTCTTCACTTATTTAAGATTTATTCTATAGTTGCTTTGATTGCTTGATAATTAATTGATCACTAGTTATCATCACTTATATGAGTTCTAATCGAAATCCGAAAGGGGAGATTGTGAATATGCTATAGTTGAATAAACATAGGTTTAAATCGTGGACGAAAGTACCCCGATACTTGTGTAGCTTAATAGGTTATTGCTCTTAATCCTCCTTTGTAGTCAATTTTGTCACCGAAAGGTAGAAGGGTTCTCCATTGGGGTTGAGTGTTTATATTACCTTAACAGGAGTATAAAACGGTCTAGTTAGCCTGCTATCTTAACGTAGAAGAAGAAGTCAGTCTAATTGTATTAAGGATTGAATAGAGTGGATAGTTGATGATCTTGGAAGCCCTAATTCTCCATCATAACTGGTTTAAATCAAAGTATTGTCATAATTAGTTTATTTCCTGCATTATTAGTTTAGAATTCCAACTCAATTAACGTTAACCAAATAGAAACTAAAGCATAGATAATCGGTACTTGAAAACCAGTCCCTAAGGACGATATTCGGTCTTACCTAGACTATATTACTTGTCACGACACATGCACTTGCGTTTAGTGTGTGCATAAATCGCGCATCATATACCCTGCCCGTTATTAAACTTATAGAATTTGCCCAAAATTAACAAAAATGACACGTGGACGCCACGTGGAAGACACATCAGGTGGTCAGACAGTGGATGATCAGACACATCAGATGGGCTGCAGGTGGTCAGGCGGCGGCGCCGCTGTGATCGCCGCCAGTGAGTCGCCGAAAAATCCCAAAACTTAAATTCGAACTTCGGGATTAAGTGTAGGTTGTAGAGAATTTTGAGACGAACACAGTGGTACCACCCACTATGCTCAACGCAACCTGAGCTGACCGAAAAATGCCAATAAACCGTCGGAAAAATTTGATTTGGTCGATCGACTGATCTGAAACGAATTGACGATTGTGAGTTGGTGTAGAATGTTGGCAAGAGGACGGCGAAGCTACTGGACCCAACTACGACCGTCTATTGTAGCCCCGGTGGCCGGAAAGTCGACGACAGCGTTTAGGGTTTTAGCCGCCGCCGTTGATTTTCCGGCCACCGGGGATACAATCGACGGTCGGGGCTTGCACCATTAGATTTGTCGTCCTATACCCGTCATTTTATACCCACCCACCACTGTCAGTTCTTCACGAAACCGTGGGTCCACCAAATCGGAAAACTCGAAACTTTGAATGTGTTTTCCGGCCAACTCAGGTAACGTCGACGACTGTGGGTGGTGTCTCTGAGTTCGCCTTGGTCTTAGCTACATTTTGCAACCAACCCCGTGTCTCAATATCTCTTAAATCGAATTTCACCATTGTTGCTTGTTGAAGCTTCAGCCGAGGGAGAAGAAACAGTAGAAGAGGTGATGTGGGTCCCACCTGCTGATGTGTCTCCCACGTGGCGTCCAGGTGACATTTCTATTAATTTTGGCAAATTCTACAAGTTTAATAACGGGAAGGGTATATTTGTCCTCAAACTTTGACGGAGGACAAATATGTCCCCTTTCCTTAAGTTTGAGGGCAAATATGCCCCTTTTCCCAATTGTAAACAATGGGATCTTTATCCTAAGAGTTATATTATTGAAGGTCTAAGGTACCGGTGTAACAGATTGTGTGTCTAGTTACTTGTGTTGTCAACTCAAAGTAGTGAGATCTAGGGCAGGCCAGTGGGACGGGCCGGGCGCACTCGGATCGAGATAGGCGGGGTCGGGACGGGGTCGGGACGGAGAGGAGGGGCGAGGTCGGGCTGGGGCGGGCCAGTCGGGACAGGTACTAGCGGGATGATATCGTGTCCCGTCTCGGTACCGGTGGGCAGTTGTTTGGGACGGGACTGGTCGGGTCGGGACGGGGTCGGGACGGGATGGGCGGGACATTTTTTTTTAAATTTTTTTTCCACTAAATTAAAAATACTAACAAAGTAACATATAGTCAAATAGTGATAGTCATATACTCATATTATAGTATTATACTCATATATATTTATAAACTAAATAATTAAACAAAGACAAGAAGAGTGTAAAAAAAATATCTCAAGGCTGTTTTTGTGCCTCTTATATTATTAGTTATTTCATTGAAATATACAAGATTCAGAATTACAACATTGTAGTGTACTGTTGTTGAAAAAAATTGCAAAATACAAAAAAAAAATACTAAAATTGCAATGAAATATATTACCAATTTGAAAATACTTTTTCTAGTTTCTTTATAATTTCGTGTGGTTCTTCGGTTGGAATTAGTATATCTTGGTCAAATTGTTCCACGTCGCTACTCATGCCTTCAGATAAGATGTCGTTGTAGTTTTCGTCTTCTTCTTCGTTAATATCTGGGTGACCGCACCTTCTTCGCTCCGCTCGTATCCAATCTCTGAATAGTACCGTCATCTTCAAGCTGTCTCCGGCTAATGAGTGTATGTGTTGAAGCAGAAGAAGATGTACGAAATTCGGTTGGTTACTAGCATTTTCTTGCTGGTAATGCCGATATACTTTTTTGCATTCATCTTCTACGCTATCCAACACTTCTTCTAGCGTTTGTTCAATAGATGGCTCAATATTTAAATTTTTGGGAGTTGGAGGTGGTAGTACGTCCATACAATTATAAATATTTTCAATAAGAATTTTACAACCGTCTACTTTAATAGTCGGGTTTAATACAACACCAATAATATAAATAGGGGGAATATGAATAAAATATTTCTTTAATTTCATAAACATTTTTTTAATAGCTGCCTTATAAGCAGGTTTTTCCATATATTCTTTAAGAAGTAAAAATATTATAGCTATATAAAACAACATAGTTGAAATAGTAGGATAATATAAAGTAGAAAATTCTCTAGAAATACAATAAGTTCTTTAATTTGACCCTGTACTTTGCCCGGGACAGTATGTGAACCTTGTCCAGATTGAGAGAACGCTTGCTCACCATCTTTTTCAATAAGGTATTGGGCATGCAAGACTTTGTGCTTTTGCAATAGGTGTCTTGCTAAACCCCTCGTCCCACCATGACCTTGTCCAGTTTTAAAAGTATAAACAGATTTACAAGTTTTACATATAGCTACTTGATTCGGTACGTCCCTGTGAAAATATTTCCATACAGTTGATGTTAATGGTCGTTTTGCTGGACCTCGTCTCATACTAGGGGGGATAGGAGGCATTTCACTAGTGAGTGTATCATCATCTACATTAGTAGGTGTATCATCATCTAGAGTGTCATCTAAATTAAAATCTTCTTCATTTTGAGGATAAACATTTGTGTCAAGATCATATGGTATTTCAGGAAACAGTTCAGGATCCATAAAATCACCTTGTCTAGGAATACTAGAAGAAGTACCCTTGCCCTTGATGCCCAAGGCCTTGCCCAAAACATTTTTTGTTTTTTCATTTTAATTATGGTAATAAATAGTTAAAGACTTAAAAAATTAAAGATAATGAAATTAAATGTGCTAAATGAAATAAAAACAAAATAATAATTTAATGAGAGAACGAATGTACACTTCTCAAGCCTCTCTACCATACCCTTCGAAAGTGACAACGGATGACTTCCATTACTAAGTGGAAGAACTTTTCAAACAAGTTGATAGTTGTTCCCTGGTTGCACCCCACAATGGGTTCTAATTTACTAAATCACATCTGTCGCACCCGATTTCGACTGCGACTTTCTAAAAGCGAACCCTGCTTAAATAAAATATTAGAAAATAAATAATAAAAAAATGCTAAATAGTTAAAGGAATGTTAAAGTGTTAAAAGTGCTAAAGGGTTGCTAGGGTGCTAAAAGTGCTAAGGGTTCGCGGAGTCGCCACCTAATTATTTTGGTGAATTAGGACACCTAAATACTAACTGATTAAAGTCAGCATTAACTCCATTTTTTGGTCTGCTAAACTTAATGAGATTCTGGGTAAGGGTTCTTTATTATCTTAAAGGGAAGGGGTTAGGCACCCTAAATGATCCGCTAACTTGCGGTTGTCCGTTCAAACCTAGGGTTAATTATTGTGCTTAAGATGCGATAGATGTCTTGAAAAGTGTTTAAGTAAGGATATAGGAAGTATTTTTACTAACATAAAAATATGAAATTTGTTTTTTAAAAATATATAAAGCTAGTTCTAGCTAAAATATGTATTATTATATATGCAAAGATGATTTATACATTTATTCATTTACGAATCTTATTAGTATATCATAATATGCCACATGTTTAGGAGGTTTTTTAATAACAGAAATAAAGCTTTTATATAAATGTTAATGAGAGCCTATAATAAAATGCTAGCTGCGCCCAATTACGTGGATAACTAATTTAATAGTTCAGTGTGACTAGAGCAATATGTGGCGAGCCTAAAGTGATTATCCTAAAGGGAATTGGTTTCTAAACTAGAGGTTCAAGGTTTAGATATTCTAATTATTCTATTAATTAATGTAGCGTTAGACAAATAATTTACAATAAATAAATGAATGGGGGGCGGGGTAGAAAATAATAAGACGACTCGAGGAATGGCGAAGTCATTTCGCCTCTGGCTTAGAATTTCTGATGCGGGGATAAAGACATGTAGATGTGGGTCTTCGCGTTTGCCACAATGAGTCCCGCTATGAGACTCTTTGTTGCTCCGGTGCATTTTCATGTAAAATAAAAGAAGATAAGGATTAGTACACGTTCAAAATTTTATTAAATAATAAGCGAGTATTAGACATATTTGAATCATTTGTTGTTCGGAATTTGGAATAACGATTGGGATCGATAGCGTGGGCAATAAACAACGAGAAGCAAACAGGACTTAACCCAAATAAATAAGCATTTAACAGAACATGATTCGTATCAAAAACCTAGTGTATCCATGAACAAACAGTGAGGATTTCGAAGACTGAAGCTGATCAGTAAGTTGCTTTAACAAACATGATGCAACAATTAGCGGATTTCAAGGACTGAAGTTGATCAGTAAGTTGCTTTAACAAACAAGACCAGTTAGACGAACATGCTAAACATAGAGATGACGGAAACAGAGGCATAACAACAATTAAAACGATACTTGATCGAAATGGGCTTCATGTTTATAAAGGCACATGGAAGAAAATAAAACAAACTGAATGCTAGATCTAAATTTATCAGCAAGGAAGACAGACAAAACGGACAGCCAGGGTGACTCAATATTGCACCAGCACACTAAAAAAAAAAATAGCCAAGTCTGAGGCCAGCCTTTAATCATGTTTATGTGATATTTCAGAGATATTGGGTGCATTACATATGGGTTCATGTCAAACCAAACACAGAGGGAAAACTTAAAGAAACAGATATTCATATTTCTAATTGCACCAGCTCTTTTATATGTATTCATATTTCTAACTACACCAGCTCTTTTATATGTATTATAAGCAGGCTATTTCAGTTGGTAATCACAAAGACGCGAAAGAAATTTGCTATGTGACACGAATATGACTATATGAATCACCTACTTGAATCAACATATTGTCATCCATTAACCGAGTGCACAAGTAATGATTTAAAGACCCCCCTGGATTATCCTTACTCGGGATGGCTTGCGATAGAGAAGACACGTGAGCAGGGAACAACATACGAGAAACACAACCAAATCTTTAACATATTATCACATACCAATCCCACAGCTATAACTAAACATGCTACATATTAATCCGATAGGTTCGAACAACAAATAAAATCCATCAACATACTTCAAAAAAATGACTTAACATGTATAAATGGCCATTAAATTAAACCAAACACATTTAATAAGCACATCATCATTATACAAATCACGGAGTATTAATCGTATGAGGAATTTAAAGGGAAATGAGTTTACCTTCTCGGACAAATGACCCGGCGTATCAGTCGTCGCTGCGCTACTAGGCGGGTTTTGGGTTTACGATGCGAAGAGGCGAGATTTGTTTGCTGATTTCTAAGCGATATTTGAAAGAAAAGGTTTCAAATCCACATTTCGCGACGCTAATTATCTGGGTGCTGGGTCCCTAACCCCCTGATGTTTTCCTCACTGCGCTATGTCGTATTGTGCTCTTCGAATAAGCTCTACTGTGCTCTTTCTCCCGTCTCTGCCCTGCCCCCTAATTCTTATTGCATGTGTTTTATATAGCCCTCGTTCGAGTTCTAATGTTGGTAAGTAAATAAAGGTTGATTTTGGACGATTTCTGTATGATTCGTAAGTGATTCGAACCGGTAAGGTAAGGAAATGATTTGGAAGGATTTGTTTAGTTATGGTAAGAAGAGCTGGCTGGGGTGCGTGGATAAAGGAAAGTCCCGGTTTCTCCGGCGAGAAATCCGGGCGTGGCGGCGATTGGAGCTTTAGGTTTAGGGTTCGTTGTGAGGGAGAGACGATGGGTGTCTTCTGGGCTGAGGGAAAATAATGGGGCTGACGGGTCGTCTGTGGGTATAAGGGAAGAATAAGGAATGGGCTGCTGGGGTGTGGGTTAAATGTCTTGGGCTGGGCGGTAAATAAAAGTTTTGTGGGCTGCGGGTATTGGGCTGATGAAGGGTAGTGGGCTAGTGAAGGGCAGCCTTTAATTAGTTAGGGGGTTAGTTTAATTAGGCTTTTAATAAGTTAATTAGTGGTAAAAATTAATAAATGTGATTAAATTATTTAGGTGTTTCATTAATTAAAGTTGGGTTTAAATTGTTACAAAATAAAGACAGGTGTGCTATTTAATTAGTGCTTAATGCGATGCCGTTATAAAATTGAGTTATTTAAATGCTACATGCAGATAGGACTTCTTAAATCTTTTATGAATGCTATTATTAAAACGCGTATGTTAGATTATTATTTTATGTATTTATTATTTATTATTAGGAATTATGACCGGGCTCTAAGTGTGTAATTTTCTACGTAAGAAGCGATGTCATTATTAAATTGTTTATTTATGTCTGTATTAATGTTTTATTGTTGTATTTTATTATTATAAAATTGCTTTAAAATTAGTGTAATTTTATAGTTAATGACTGGACGGGAGGGTCAAAATTGGGTGTCAACAACATCTTTCTGTTTTCGGAACATCACATGTAGACTTTTTGGGGGAGAATCACTCGGTTTCTTGTAAGGATTTTTTGTGTTCTCAGTATTGTATCGAGTGGATTGGAGTCTTTCACCCTAAGGCATAAGACTTTCAGTAAGCCTTTCATTCAGGGCCTAATCCTTGTATTGCTAAACTCCCTCCCAAAGCAAGGACTATCAAGTTTATGTGTATCAAACTATCACTGTTCTAGAGAACTCCAGAGTAAGAATGGAAATAACTGCGCTGGCCGTGAAACCGATGCCAGATTTTTAGAAACTCACCTGCTATGAAAATGTAATCGGTTCAGACGGACAGGGATGTGTTGGTGAAAAAAGGAAGTTGAGTTCAAGTTTGGAGCACATGGCATAAGCCAAAGATCCTGGGATGACTCTAAAAGCTAACGAGATGATTCTGGTTAAACCGGGCATTCCTCAGAGCAAGGAAAGGCCTATACCTTTCTAGGCTCCTGGTGCTGGCTGTAGCAACGCCGACGTAGAGTCGATGTGTAATCGAGAGAGGTTGAAAATTGAAACTTTGCTCGATAGATTAATCCTCAAGCTAGTTGCCAACTTCACTCCCAATTCTCAAATTAATAAATAGAGTGAATATGTAGTAGACAATGTTGTATAGAGATTGATTGATTGAGATTTGAGAGATTAGAGATTGTAGGAAGATTTGTGAGAAATAAGAAGAGAAAATGAGATATTTATAGTTGGAAAATTGGGTTAAAGTGTAAATATAATAACTTAGGGGTTAAAAATAAATATAAAGAGGGTGGGGGGTTGGGGGAAGCTAAAAATGGTCGTTGTCTAACAGCCAAAATGTAAAATGGCAGTTATTGCAACGGTTATTTTTGGCAAGTGGTTGTTTTTGGACGGGACCGGGACCGGGTCGGGCGGGACCATACAATGTCCCGTACCGATTCGAGCCCCGGACCCGTTAATTTTTAAAAAAAAATTTAATCGGGGCCAGGACTGAACGGGCCCGGGTCGGGCCCGGTCCACTGGCCAGCCCTAGAACTGAGATCTAATATTATTCTGACATTGTTAAATCTATGTGTGAGCTTAGGGGACTTCCGGGACTTATGGACTTATATCTTTTTCATGTACCAATTTGAAAGAAGTTTTTTGAACATTTTAAAATTTTATTAACCATAAATACAGTAATAGAGTAGTTATTTAGAGTGTTCCATATAGTTCTAAACATATTTGTAAAGGGAATATGTAGGCTAGTTTAGAATTTTAGTACGTAATGGCGAAGACAATTTTAAGCCCAACTATTAATGGAAGACAAAAGTAGATTATATTTGTATTGTTCAGGGTCAAATTTGAACATTTTCTCTTTAAAATAATAGAATTAATATCTGAATTCATACTAAAAATTAAACGTGTTGATCGATATATTGAATCGAATAATTCTCTATGAGATCCGCTGATAGTGGTCCAGTGGCCATTAGTCAAATTTGTGGCCTTAGGGTCACAAGTTCGATTCTCGACGGATACGTTCTCCGGGGCATATACCTCGTATTAAAGCCTGGTAGCTTAACCGCGCGGGCATGTTGCAGTGTAGGTTTGATTCCTTCCAGACAAGTCCAGTTAGGGAGTCAGACCTTGTAGCATTGATCCGTTGGTAGCGATCAGACACTGAATGCGGGGTGCACATCCCGCGATTTACCCGGCGGTGGCGGCTAAGGACGGGTTCCATCTCCTCCAGGAGCCTAATACCAGTACTTGTGCAGGTACTAGCGATATGGGGGTACTAAGGCCACCCCGAGACCTGGATTATCAAAAAAAAAAAATTCTCTATGAGACCGAGAGAGTAATGATTAGTAAATTTTATAAAATCGTACTATCTATACGGAAATATTGTGGGCTTCAACTAGTGGGGGTAGGCCGGGGTAAATTTGGCGGGTCGAAAATAGTTAAATAAAAATAAGAAAATCCAACTCATCCATATTTCATGCTGGTCATAAATAGATTGGGTGGTTATTGATTAACGGAAGAATTAAAAATGGGTTAACCTATATTATATAAGTGTTATAGAAAAAGAAGATTGATTTAGAAATGTGAGTTACAATGGATATAAGACAACTATTACTAGTGCTTTAAAAGAATAAACTATAATGATTTATAATGCAACAGACTTAAAGCTTAACAAGAATTGTAACAACAACTGATCTTATTTTTGGTTCTTGAATGGTTAACCTATATTTATATAAGTGTTCTAGGAAAACAAGTTTGATTTAGAAAAATATTATGGCATCTTCAAGAAAAATGAAAACATAAAAATGAATAGATAAACTAAAAGACTGGATCTAGTTTTGTTATATTTCTTTCACCAAGTTATTTTCTCAGAAAGTATTTAAAAACCCTCATGAAACAGCAAACTGCAAACTGCAACATATTCATGTTCTTCAATTTCAATATGCAGGCCCTCCTCCAGCATAGCATCAATTTTATTACCATTTTTTAACCCAAGTTGATTCACAGTTCTTTTCGGTGAAAGGAGTTTGCCATCATGTAGAAATCGAACTGTTTTGTAGTCTATTATTTGCTTTTTCTTACAATAAGCCTTGAATATTTCCTTCATTATTGTTGTAGGTTCGACTTGAGCGAGGAAACTCGTACCATCCTGAGATTTAATGGAATTTGCTCACTTGGTTCTTCCAATGACCTCTTGTTTTTCTCAGCTTCTGACATTTTCTTTTTACTAGGGAAAATAGAGAGGGAGGTCAAGAACCAACATGAAATGAATTCATCATCATGACTAAAGTTAATTTATAAGGGATTTGGTCAACTTTCTTTTACGTAATCAGATTAGCATAATATTACTTGTGCTCTATTTAATGGACTTGACAAATAATTTGGGGAATGAGTAGTTAAGGGGTAAATCAAGAAAAATAAAATTGCTTTTCTCTTAATATGTTAAAGTGAACAAATAAAAAGTAAAAACATATTTTTAATATAGTGTACAAGTAACAATGAATTAATGAAATAACAGTTAAAAATGAATGAATGAAAAGTATTGTTTTATCTTTGTCTCCCGCCTGCAGTGGTCAAATCATTCATCGAACTCCGCGTATAACAGAAATTTAATACATCGGACTACCCTTTTTATCTCCCGACCACAACATTCTAAAAAGCCAAAAAATGTTCACCGAAGAGATCCTTAAACCAACATCTGATTAATCTGAACCCGTATTTGATACGTCTTCAAGCCATTTTATCACAATTGAAAATAACTTATCATATTCATTCATGTTGAAAATTTACTAAACGTGAATAAAGTTAATCCTATTAACTATGACTTCGAACAATTGGGGTCCTGCATATCGGAAACATGATTTTCATACACGTGTACATAAAGTGTCAAGGATCGTAATTTCCTTAATGAAAGAGATATTGGTACGTATACGAATTATTTGAGACGTAAGATAATAGATGGTTATTGACCAAATGACAATGGTTTCACGTTGGTAAATGAAAAGAAGACGTGTACAATGTGTAAAAGATGAACGAGTCCAAAAACGCCGCGTGCCCTCTGCAGGTCGCAGACGCTTTGCATCAGATTGGAAGAAAAACCCGATTTTTGGGCTGACTTTGGAGCATTAATTCTCCATTATTTGGCTCATGAATTCAACCACTATTTGGTTGAATTGCAACTCCACAATCAAGGCTATTACATGGTCTTTATTGATCATTACTAGGCTATGTGGAAGGTCATCTTCTCCACACTATAAAATGGAGCCTTGGGCTCATTTGCAAAATACACCTTACACTTAACAATTTCAGAAATTGTCTTCATCTCTTGCAATCTTAATCTTTCTTTCTAAAGCGAACTCTTGAGTCTCCTTTGCTCATTAGTTTGATTGTTGTTTTATCTTGGGAGATAAATTGCTAATATACCGTTTAAAGGAATATACGGGCCAATATTATCTTAAGGATAGATTGTTCATCCAATCGACTCAGCAAACCAATTTACTTTGTTCATTTCCAGATTCTAACATTTGTTGTTGTTGCATTCCCATTTTCTTGTTACTACACCAAGAGCTCACAACCCATCTATTAAGTGGACAGTTTTAAGATATTATCCCCTCCATGTTTTTGGTATAGTGTACAAGTAATAATGAATTAATGAAATAACAGTTAAAAATGAATGAATGAATGAATAGTATTATTTTATCTTTGTCTCCCGCTCGCGATGGTTCGACCATTCTCTTAACTCCACGCATAACAGAATCGTAATGCACCATTCCATACTGCCCTTTTTATCTCACCACCACAAAATTTTAGCAAAAGCCAAAAAATATTCACCGAAGAGATCCTTAAACCAACTTCTAATTAATCTGGACCCGTATTTGATACGTTTTCAAGCCATTTTATTACAATTGAAAATAACTTATCATATTCACCCATATATTAAGTGGACAGTTAAGTATTATCCCCTCCATGTTTTTTGGTCCATGTTGGTTTGACATTCCGGTTAAAGAAATATATGCTAGAGGTTTATTTTACTAAATCAACCTTATTAATTATACTTTGAAAATTTAAATTTCGGGTAAATTTTATAGATAGCCACATAACTATTAGCTATTAGGTGTACTTATTTTTAACAAAGTCAACGATTATGTTTTCTAACATAAAAGTCACATAACTATCACATTGTTTTCACTAAAATCATTTAACTATGTTTTCTAACACAAAAGTCACAAAACTTTCGGCCTACTAACACAAAATTACACCAGCGGAAAAATTCAACTTCGTTGAGTAACATTATTTAATCTAATAAACACAAACAAAATTAAAAAGAACTGACCGACCCAAAACTCATATACAAATATTAAAATACTAAAAGGGTGAATAAATTTGAGTAAACTTATCACATATTATTACTTCTGATAAAAATAATAATAACTATTACTCCATAAATTTAATATCTTACTATCCAACAAAATGTAGAATTTTTCAATATATACTGAAAAGAGGGCCAATATGCCCTAAGATTGAAAAAAAGCTGTTTCCAGCAACATAATTTTTACGAAGGTTTGTACTTTTCAAGAACAACTCTACAAATATTTTAATCGTTGAGTATATAATTAAATAATTAAGGACAAATTTATCTACGTTCATATCCTTTTTCCGATGCATTTTGTTTGCATACCACAATCATAAAAAATTCACCATCCAGCATCTAACATCACAATATTTTATTTCCGCTCGGGAAAATGAATCATATAGAAAAAGATTTTAAATTGCATTAATATTATGAAGAAGAAAAGAAAATTATCAAACTGAAAAAGGTACTCCTAAATTGAATATTTTATTTCTGCATATGGGTTTTGGACCGGATCGATTCTCTTTAATTGAGTTTGTATTTATTAGATTAAAAATAAAAAAAGAATAACAAAGTTACTAAGTTCAAAGTTTTGAGACTTTTGTGTTAGAAAACATAATTAAGTGACTTCGATAAAAAAAGAGTGATAGTTATATAACTCTGTGTTAGAAAATATAATTAAATGACTTTTTTTTTATTATATGACTATTTATGAAATTTAGCTCACTACTGCTTTATGTAGTTTGAAGCGGCAACCAGTAGTAATATTTTCTCCTTTTTGTTTGGTATAATTTAATTAAGATTTACTAAAGTTCGAATATTTCGAGGTATATCATATTAAATCAAGGTAAAGAACATACATGTCCTCTGCAAGCAAAATAATCACCCGACTATATTCCTTTATAAACTAATTACCTACCCAGACCCCAAACAAACCCTTTCGGGCTTCATGGGACTAAATAACTTTATACGATGAGCTGAACTGATTCTAGATCACAGCTAACACTTTGGGAAAATATACATGTATATAAAATCCTCTATGTCCTCTTCCGTGATATGTATCAGCACTTTGAGCAAATAAGGTAATACTTTAATGATTGAGTGATTGTTTAGCATACTTTAATGATTGACACACTGTTTACAAATGAAAAACCTAATGCTCTTTCACTGTGTTTTCACTTTAGCTTCTTTAAGAATCCAATCTCTCCAAGGATGATAGTATCAAATTTAATGATGTTATAGTTTGTGCTAATATCAACCACATTAAATAGCCAAAAAAAAAAAAGATCATGTTTGATAGGATGCCTGTAATTCATCAAGTACATATATTGTACGATTTCAAGCAAACGAAAAAGCATAATTGATAAAGACACTGCTAAATTCGGTGTCTCTTGACTTCATTATCATTCTAGTGTCGTTTGAAAAGACGAAATATATATTTTTATATATATAGAAAACCTTTAATGTCTTGTATACATGAAGCCACACAAAACTCACCAAGATAACATAAATTTTAAGCACTGGCGGATCCATTAGCAACATGGTGGTGCAACTGCACCACCAGATTTTAAAAAAAAATTTGCCTTCTAGGCATAAAAAAAAAAAAAAAAATTCTTCTAGGCATAAAAAATTAAAAAAAAAAAATTGCACCACCAAATTTTGTCTCCTGGATCCGCCACTGAATTTCTAAGTTAGAATAGGTCATTTCATAAAGGGCGATAAATGATAATTTTCCTTGCAACACTAATTGCCTGGAATTCCCACTTGCAAGCAAGGGCCGAGGGGTTCCCCTTCACCGAAAAATTACATTGTATATACAAGGTTAAAATTATTTTTTATGTATATTAGTAGACATTGAACCTCAGCTTCTGTGTATGTTTACTTATTTATATTGTTGAACCCCTTAGTAAAAACTATGACTCCGCCACTGCTTGCAGTGATAGTTAACCCATTCACAGTGTCTCGTCTCCTGGAACTGTGACTCAACTCCTTAGAGTAGTAAGGTTCCAAGGGCACACTATCTAACACTGACATTTCATTCAGCTCCAGTAAGGAAACCACCTGAATCATTGAAGGTCTGTCTTGGGCACGACGTTGACAACACCGTAACCCAACAAAGACGCATTCTAAAACTTAATTCAAATCACCTGGGTTTCTATCATTGGATCCAGTAGTTCTATGGCCTTCCCCTCACTCCAAATTCTCCAAGCCTAACCATCAAAATATCACACATGTACAATGTTTTAGCAGAATGTTAACAAAGAAAGTGAAGTAGTAACCATAGTTAAAGACTGATAAACTTACATAGCCTACTACGCCAATATCATAGATTGGGTGCCGATAACCCCAATTCCTTAGGCCACTCACAATCTCCAATGTCAAAATTCCGAAACTGAACACATCTGATTTTGTTGAATAATGTCCATGTTGTATGTATTCAGGAGGCATATAACCACTACAGCCACAACATAGATATATTTATCAGTAAATTTTTTAAAATATACATATGAAAGTATATGTATGTTCTAGAGACAATCTGTATTAGGACAAAATTTACTTTATACACATTCTTAAAAGACTGGATCTAGTTTTGTTATATTTCTTTCACCAAGTTATTTTCTCAGAAAGTATTTAAAAACCCTCATGAAACAGTTTTTTTTCTTTTTGACAATTGATATTCCTTGGATACGCAAGCTATTAATAACAACAACAAAAAAAACGAAAGTACACACAACTTGGTGGTGAATCATACAATACTACTTTTCCCAATGGGAAAATATAATAACTTTCGTAACGAAAAAGATATATTTGACCCAAAACTTTAACGGAGGACAAATATGACCCATTTCCTAAAGTTTGAGGGCAAATATGACCCTTATAATTTATTTATTTTTGGACAATTGATATTCCTTGGACACATAACACGCTAGTTATCAATAACAAAACAAAAAACGAAGTACATAACTTGGTGGTGAACATACATTTTCTTGAGAAATTATAAAGAAAAATATAAAATAGCAAACTGCAACATATTCATGTTCTTCAATTTCAATATGCAGGCCCTCCATGTTGATACAGCATAACATCAATCTGATCACCATTTTCTAACCCAAGTTGATTTACAGTTTTTTTCGGCGAAAGGAGTTTGCCATCATGTAGAAATCGAACTGTTTTGTAGTCTATTATTTACTTTTTCTTGCAATACGACTTGAATATTTTCTTCATTATTGTAATAGGTGTTGGGTCCCGTGGGCTACGGATTGGTAAAACGTAATATTAAAATCACAAAAATTAAGAATAACAAAAGCAGTCCCTGGATGTTGTCTTCAATGTTGGGTCAACATCTGAGGCAACATTGTAATAAAACATAATAAGTCTTGTAGAGTATGTGCAGCAGAAAAAGTAAGAAAACACAAGGTTTATATTTTCAAGGGTATATATAAATATATCCCTTGATGGTCGATGACTAAAAGAATTGTATAAATTATATACAATTACAAAGAATTTCTTTTTACAAATTGAGCGTTACCAAAAAAAAATTATAAACAAAATGAAGTCGCAGATGACTTCTCCTAAAGTTACAAAATATAAAAGATAAAAGACAACATCTTCATTACAATCGCTTAAACAATATGATTAATCTAGAATAGAGATAGCGATTGCAATGTGGGACTAGATGTTGTTAAAACAACTTTAGGCTAAAATGTTGATCCAGTTTTCTAAGATAAAATCCGAGAGCTCTCTTGGAAGTTCTTCTTCTCTAAATATGGATATCGATACTTGTGAAGCTCTCCTCTATTTATAGTGTTGAGTTTCCCTTGAAATCACCATGTTGAACCATTGCTACCTTGTCTTGGTTATCAGAATGGTTGCGGAGGTTGAGCAAAAGATGACAGCAGCTTGGACCGAGTCTTCTTCCTGGAAATCCTCAACAATCTAAACTTGGTCATTCGCTGCTTTCTCTTCACGCTTTGACTTCGTCTTTCACCACGTTTTAAACACAACAATCTAGTAAGCTTGCCTAGGTCATTTTTACTCGCAGTAACTTCAACTGCTTAGGCCGGAAGAATAGGCAAAACAGTTACAGAGATGTTGACAGAAATGTTGTCGCAACATCGCAGGTAATATCCTGAAGATGTTGTCCTGTGCTTTCGTAGATGTTGTCACAACATCCTATCCAACATCAACAGTAGATTCGACTTTAACGTGGACACTTGTGCCATCCTGGGATTTAATTTCGAGCTTAAAATGGATTTGCTCACTTGGTTCTTCCAATGACTCCTGTTTTTCTCATCTCCAGACATTTTCTTTATGCTAGGGAAAATAGAGAGGGAGGTCAAGAACCGACATGAAATGGATTTATCATCATGACTAAAGTTAATTTATAGGGGATTTGGTCAACTTTCTTTTACGTAATCAGATTAGCATAATATTACTTGGGCTCTATCTTAATTATATAATTGATCATGTGAATCTTAAATTGCTTAAAAGGCCATCCAATTATAGCAAATTCTTTATTAAAATCACTTATGTTTATTTTATGTCAATAAAAGTCACTCAAGTTAAAGTAATTTATCTACAAAGTCATTATAACAAAACAAAAAAACAAAAAAAGCTAAAGGAATAATTACATAAACTCCACGTCAAGTTTGATTTCTTTTAACTTACCTCCCTTGTGGTTAATTATGCTTAATTCTCTTATTTTAATTTTTATAATATTTTTAATCTAATTATTATTAGATATGATTTAACTAATATGTCTTTATGATACCTTATTTTGTTTAATAAATTATATACACATTTTTCAAAAAAAAAATATTTTCATCTCCGGAAATACATTTACCTCAGGAGATCCTTAACTCAACATCTGATGGTTCTAGACCCGCATCTGATCTGTTTCCAACCGATTTTATTATGATTGAAAATGAGATAAGACTCATATAAGTCACCCATATATTAAATGAATATTACTCCATCTGCTCTTTTTTACTTGCCTCATAGGCAATTATTAATAATTAAGTGAATGAGAATAAGTAAAAGAAGCAGCCTGAATTGGTGTTATCTTGATTAGAACTTGGTTCG
Organism: Przewalskia tangutica; assembly: GCA_029844215.1. Classification (NCBI taxonomy): domain Eukaryota; kingdom Viridiplantae; phylum Streptophyta; class Magnoliopsida; order Solanales; family Solanaceae; genus Przewalskia; species Przewalskia tangutica. Next base: position 36,780 of record JAQGDG010000198.1, on the reverse strand, counting down.
ATCCTTAGTAGAATTGCTTCGAGCCCGAACCAATGTAAAGTGCTTGTACAACTTTTAAGATTACAGAGAAATCTAGCAAGTAAGTGAAATGAGAATGAGATGTCCTTCCAACATGAAGGTTGAGCTTCTTTTATAGCTATGAATACAAGGCATTTATGTCCGAGAATCATTCTCTAGTTTAATGCAATTAAATGAGAATAACGGTCACATGATGACCAAAGAGTAACGGCCGGCACCAAATCCGGAGCGGATCCGCATTAAACTCCTTTGGTCGCCTATTCCGCATCATTTGGTTCGGCCCTTGCCCAATCCTATTCTTCAAATCGGACTCAACACGAAGTATCTCACAACGGGTGCACAACACCACTACACCCTTCGACCTCACACCTAAATCATTTCACGTGTCGTGTCGATTTTCACCGTATATAAATAGTCAAAGTTTAATTCTTTTTCTTTTGGGTAATAGTAGAAAAGTTGATAAACAATTAATCACCTACCAGGCTACCACTCTATAAAGCGTACATGAGTTTTTTACCAATGGCTAATCGATATATCAATTTTTGTCTAGTACTCATAATTAGAGTTAACCTAATTTTGTGCAAACACAAGACTATGACAAGTTAAACTCTAGTTAAATGACTTGACTCTTGCACAAGAATAAACAAATATCTAGAAACTTGAAGTATTAATAAAATCATTTACAACTATAGCAATGATAAACAAGGAAAGAGAAAAACAAAAAGAATGTTAAACAAAAGCACCAACCCATTAAAAATGTAAATATTAACGCATATCAGAAATTAGGATTCGTTCAGTATATAATTTCTGGACCAACTCTATGTGATCTTCAATGGTCTTGTTTTTATTATAGATCATAGAGGCTCTTGTTAGGTCGAGACGTGTTAGTATTCATTTAATTTTGGTTCCCGCTTTATTTAAGTCATACTTCTTCTTTTTTATAATGGGAAATCATTGTAGGTAACCTGACCGACGCAATAGCGCAAACCACGTCGGTCAGAATCCACACTTGGCAGTTCATATGTAATTTCAATCAAAAAGGTGTTAGTAGAGGGAATTGAACCCATGACCTTTCAGTCTCGCGCTCTCCTACTCCACCAACTTGGCTACCCTTGCGAGTTTTATTTAAGTCATACTTGACCAACTAAGGAAGTGGTGTTTGCAAAAGTCATGTACATCTTTTTAGCATTAATATACTAGTAGTATACACCTTACATGCCTTCTTTATTCATAAGGACCTTATTTTTTCGTTACTATGCAAATTGTTAAAGTGTGGTTGCTGGACCAAAGAGAGACGTATGGCCCCGTGAACCAAATAGTGCATGTTTTATACTCTCTCGGTCTTAAATTATCGTTGTGGTTACTAAAAATAGTTTACTCAAAATATTTATCGTTTAGAAGTTCAAGACATAATTAATTATTTTTTCTTCATTTTACCTTTTAACATTAATGAATATAACACATAAATAGAGTAAATATTTAATAAATAGAGATTATAACTTAGACATAAATAAAGATAAAGTAGGTCAAATACCTTTCCTAATTAACATTTCTTAAGGGGTATGTAAATAAAAAAAGCGACAAATAATTTGAGATGGAGGGAGTAGTACTAGTAGCCTAGTAGAGAGTTGGAAGTTGAAAATTAGAACTGTTTATAAGGAATCTTTTTTTTTTGGGTTTCCAATTCGGTGTCCGGTACTCGCATTGGAGTTCGACTATATCTGAATTCGCGCCGCGTAGAGTCCATTTTTGGGAGGAAGCACTCCCTACCAATGATTTTTTCATACCCAAAACTCGAACCCCAAAACTCTGCTAAAGGAGAAACAACTTTATCCACTGCTTTATAAGGAATCTTATTAGCACAGGTTTAAATCCCATGGATAATGGATAATGTAATCTTTGAATTAAGGATTTACTTTTGATGTAAAAAAGTAAAAAACGTTTTATGGGTAAAAATCAATTCAAGATTTAAACTTGATGAATGCAATCTTTGAATTAAGGATTTACTTTTGATGGATTTGACCTTTGAGATTTTAGTATTGAGCGTAACTTAGTTTAAAATTCTGAGTTAAAATCTAATATATTAAAGACGAGATTCAGATAATTGCAATAAAAACTGTCAAAGACTAACTTTAGCATGAGAAAGGGAATCGTGCATTGACAGGCGACGAATGTAGCTGATCTGATATATGTTTTATACATATATATTTATGGTACGCATTGAAAACATTCAATTTGGATAAACCCACATCTTAAGAGCTACAGCCGCCCCCGAGTAAAACAGGTAGAAGATTCTAAGTAGTGCATGACCGTTAAACTACAATTTTTAATCGTTAATCCTTTTCCTGTCCCCAGGTTGAAGCATTGTAGTTTGAACAATAGATTACTATTATTGTATATAAAATGAAAAGGTTTGTCATACTATTTTTAGAAAGTAAATTTTATTCCATCTGTTTATAGGGGTAGAATTCTGCCCTTGGACATACTGATCGTTTGTTCTATATTCATTAGTGTTATGGAATGTGCTCCGATATCTGAAATTATTATAACTGATGAATCCCCTGAAAAACAAGGATTCTATCTTGGCATTTTGGAAGTCAGCTATACTACGACATAAGAATATTAGCTGAAGTTGACAAATTTGTATTATGCCAAAGAAAAGACGAAAATAAGCATTTGGAACAACAAAAGGAAACAAGAGCATCTTAACAAGGACATGGGACTGCTACCTTGAAATTAAGCTCGATACTACTGTTTGACATTATATTCAGCATAATTACACAACGTATAGTACTGAAGATTAAAACATTGTCATTTTTATTTTAAAAAATGTTGTTAACTAACCAGCACAAGATTGACTTGTAAAAAAATGGGTGTGAAACGAATTACATCTCCATGCATTTAAAAATGAAGAAATCGCTACATTGATCATCAGGAAACTAATGACTTGTTTTTTGTACTTGACTAACAACTTCTAAGAATGTACATTAACATGTTCTATCGCCCTTGAGATAACGATGCACTAATCTCATTAACAGAACATCTGTCGTTATCTTTTGCTGATCCGCCATGATCCAAGTATGTCTCAAACTTAAATGTTGGTTGCTTAGGACTTGAGCATTTCATTTCACTGTTTAGCATGAGAATTATGTCAGCCATGGTAGGACGGTCTCTAGGATGCTCTTGAACACAGAGAAGGCCAACGTGTAGGCATCGCGTTATCTCTTCTGGAGAAAACGAATTGATCAATGTCCCATCCATAAAGTCTAATCCCCTTTGTTCACTCCACAATTTCCATGCCTGCAATAGTCATACACTGTCATGAGGTTCAAGACATAAATATGAATGAAATTGATCAAGAGAGTATCATGTCAAAGAATGAACTAACATAATTGAGGAGGTTAAGATTCTCTTGAACATAATGGAAACTTGAATTCTTCTTGCCACTTATGATTTCTAGTACCAAGACTCCGAAGCTGAACACATCAGATTTCTCTGAGAATACCCCCCTCAAAGCATATTCAGGAGACATGTATCCACTGCATTTGTTGGAAAAACATTAGTACCTTTCAAAAGTAAAATTTCAACATCTGATGTTTTTACAATTCAAATTTGGAATGTACAGGGTAGCAGGATGAGGCTACCAATTCCTAATACATATTGATTGCATGAACTTCTATCTATTGAGAAATAGAGAAATAAGGTTGCTTACTATGTTCCAGCTACTCGGTGAGTATGCACTAGTTGCTGCTGCTTTTGAAACGTTCTTGCTAAACCAAAGTCTGAAATTTTTGGATTCATCTCCTCATCCAAAAGGATATTGCTTACCTTCAAATCCCGGTGGATAATGTTCAAACAGGAATCTCGGTGTAGATACAATAGCCCTCTAGCAACACCTTGAATGATGTTGAACCGTTTAGGCCAATCTAGCAGTTCTTTTTGTGATGCATCTGATCATTATATGTACAAACAGTTAATAAAGTATCAACTCTAAGAATCCATTAGACAAGTTATACATGATGGCAACTATATTTCCAGACATCCAAGTGCATTTGTATTTTAGGAAAATTTAGCAATGAGAAAGCTATATTCTGACTCTTAAGAAATAGAGAAAAGATATAGAAGAGAGAAAAACAGGAGCAGCCATACCAAAGAGAAATTTATCCAAGCTTCTGTTTAGCATGTACTCATAAATTATAAGAAGTTCTTCCCCTTCAATGCAGCATCCGAGGAGTCGTACAAGATTCCTGTGCTGGAGTTTTGATATCAATACGATTTCATTCTTGAACTCCTCTATGCCTTGCCCCGTTCGATTAGAAAGTCTTTTCACTGCTATTTCTGGTCCACCTTTTAGCTTTCCCTACGCAGAGTCCGCAGATTAAAAGTCAAACGATCAGAACACATATTATGCAAATCCCTCTCCTCACCCAAAAGGAAAAAAGAGCAGGACAATTCATAATTTTAATAATCAAATCACATGTAGAGTAACTTCCACACTGAACTTGTGTGTATCTGATCACATATTACGGTTAAGTGCTTGAGCAAAAGTGTAGTTACCTTGAAAACTGGACCAAATCCTCCTTCCCCGAGTTTGTTATCTACTTTGAAGTTGTTTGTTGCTGTAGCAATTACCTCAAATTCAATCAGTGGAAGTTCAATTGGATCTTCTTTCTTTAAATTGCCAAGATAGAAACTTTCCATTGTGTAGTCTTTTGAAATGTTGCATGAATCACCTAGACTAAAGCTTCTGGCTCCTTTTCTCTTCTGTCCTGTTAAAGAAAGCAAATACTCTAAAGATCAGGCTAGACGTCCGTTTGATAGCTGTATCGACAAAACCATTAAAGTAGTTTGAGTCCCTTGATAGATTTTGGGAGGACATATATCATTACCTGTTTGATAAATCTTGTGCTTGAGAAAACAAAATAGAGCAAATCCAAAAAAGAGACAGGAAAATACTACAGAACATATGATTAGTGCTCTTTTAAGCTTCCGCTTACCTGGAAAAACTGAAAAACATCTCATAAGCTACCGCAGTAGACGGATTACATCATAAAATTAGTGTAAAACAAATTAATGTAGCAGTTACCTAACTCTGAGTGAGCAAGCCGAAGGAAAAGATCTTCCCCAGCATATGAGTACTCCTGAATATCTAAAAGATCTCCAGACCACACCATACACCTAATTCCTGCCACATAAGCATATGCAGTGCAAGAACAATTGTTCAAACACAACCTTTCACATTCACTAGCACTGTCAAGGCGAAAAATAGCAGCAAGATCAGGCAGTTTCAGTCCGCTAAACTTCAAAAATCCGTCCTGCTGTCCAACCCCTATAGACGTGGTATTTCCCTTTGGCTGACATAGTAATTTAGTCCGCCTCACACAACCACCTGTCCAGTTTCCTTTGCTCCATTCATCACTAGACCGTGGGACAAACCCTATTAAGCAGCTGCAAATTGGGAATTTGTTCTTGCTGCAGACCGCTGAAGGTCCACATGTGTTATATATATCACATGGTGCATGTACCATCTTAGCATAGATTTCCCAAGCTGGACATCCATTGGTCCACTGAACAACTTGAACAGACCCTGTAGACTGAAGTTCAACGAAAGTTAGGAATGAAGTATTTGGAAGAAAGGTGAAATATGTAGTTCCCTCTTGAAATTCTTGCTGAAAAACAAACTGAACTATATAGGCTGCTGAATCTATATAGGGCAATCCAATGAACTTCAGTCCATTCCACTCTCCGGTTCTGTAGTAGGGAGTAGATTTGTTCCATATGAAAAACTGAGGAGAAAGTTGCTCTGAGATTCCAATAGAAAAATTTCCCGGTGAGGGGTCATTTTCTTTCTGCCAAGAAGACAAGAGCCATCTCTCCCCAGTTTTCCTGTTAAAACCTACTTTCATTCCTGGCAAGAAAGTATCACAAGGATAATCGAAACTCTCAAAGAAGCATTGTCCTGAGACATTATCTTTAAGCATCAAATTCCCACTGTCCAGGAGAACAACTTCAACTGTGATATTAGTAGGGACAGACACATTGCTTGACCAGATAACATTCTGTGTACCATCAGCAAGCACCAAGTTTCCATTTTTACTAATTGATACACTCGCAGCGGAATCAGAAACTTTAAGTGGGCTCTCTCTATTTGCAACCCACACAACTTTAAGAGGAGGAATATTTTTAAACCATATCCCCAGGTACCTTTTATCGGAATTGACAGGAATAAAGAATCCTAATTCGAAAACCTGACTAGCAGAGGTTAATGCTTCCCCTACTAATAGTTTTTGGGATTGCAGAATGGTGTCTGAGGCATTACAGTAATATGATTGAATGATACAGTAAGAAAGAAGAGTGATCAAGAGAATTTTCCAAGCTTGTCTGAATCCCATTTTTCTTAAATGGACTTCTATCATAATTAACAAACATCAGGGACACTTAAAAGAGTTATAGCTCAATTAAGAATAACCAAAAAGAGAAACAAGAAAGAAAATAGTTGGAATTCTCCAATTAATTCAGAAAAAGTATCAACTCCATCAAAATGTCCAAAAAACTATTCAGACATTCCCAGACCCCCCCCCCCCCCCTTCTCTCTCTTTCCTAATATATGTTAGATAAGAATGAGCATTAGAAGTCAAATTTAAACTTTTCCCCTGATACCTAGGTTTAAACATATGCATACTTGGGAATAAAGTCACTATAAATTGTCTTACTTGATCTGAACTTATTGGGACTAAACACTAAAGTCCACATCTGGGAATAAAGATGTTAATCTTTAAGACAGCAACTTAAGAAGTAAAAAAGAAAAGAAAAAAGGAACAACGGGAAATAGGCTGACGTGAATATACTACAGCAATACTTGATTTCATGGTCAATTTCTCTCTTGTAGATCAAGTCCCTAAAGACCAACTCCACACTATACAACACTCTCCCAAAGATTTCAGTTCATCTGATATGTCTAGCTATTTGGCCATGAGAAGTATTCAGTGTTTGGTTTTATAATTTCCAAATCCAACTTAGAATTGGAATCCAAATTTGGAAAAGTGCTTCAAACTTTTTCCAACTCCATCTTCACAAAATTCAAATAAAGTACCTCTTACCCTCTTCGGTAGCCAAGTTAGTATAGCAGTAGAGCGCGGAACCGCAAGATCACGAGTTCGATCCCCTGCATAAATTTTCTTAGTTGAGCCTGTCACACATGGTTTGTAAGTGTGGTTAATCGGCTGACGTAGTTTGCAGACTATTGCGTCGATCAGAGTTTACCGTCTTGCTCGAAAGAAGTAGAGCGGCGCAAGTTCCCTAAAAAAAAAAGTATCTCTTGTATCCTTTGCAAAAAGTATAACTAAACATAACTCCAACTTTATAAATTTCAAATAAAGTGAAAATTATTTAGAATATGGCCAAACGCCTGAGAATACTGAGATTCGGGTACTCATTAAATTTTTATAAGTCGCAATATTTTGGAAAAATCAAATGCACATATGTAAAATAAAAAGGTATTGTATTAAGACTAGGTTATAGCAAGACAACAGAGGTTAGATAGCTCTTACCGGAGGAAGAGGGTTCAGGTCACCCGTCCCCTTGACCCAGACACGAACTAATCCTTCTCTCTACAAGTGAAGAGGAAAGAGGGAGATAGAGAGAGAGTAAGATATCGATATATTTCTGAATGCCTTCCCCAAATGAGGATTACAATTTTAATAGGACTTACAAGGACCCTATTGTAATAACAAAGACTAAGGTACCAAAAATGTAATTAGAATATTCTGTGGAACCATAATGCCCAAAACTAAAACTTACAATCCATACTTAAATAATAAAAACTTAGTAACAATGTGACAATCCATCCTCCTTGAAATCATGGCTGGTCTTTCAGAATTCTGCAAAGTCTGGGAATTGAGACTTCATGAAATTGTAATCTTCCCAAGTTGCTTCTTCAGGTAGTAAATTTGCCCACTGAACTAGAATTTGAGTGTTGGCCTTGTTTTTCTTCTTGATCAATCTTCTGTCTAACACTACAACTGGCTCCACCAGTGGTTGGTCATCATTTGAACAGATTGGAGGATCAACAGAGGCTGTAATATGATCACCTACCTTCTTTTTTAGTTGAGAAATATGAAAAACAGGGTGTATCCGTGCAGTGTCAGGTAGTTCCAGCTTGTAAGCTACTGCCCCAATCCTTTGGAGGATTTGGTAGGGTCTATAGTATTTAGAAGCTAACTTGAGGCTCCTTCTAATGGCTATGAATGTTTGTTTATATAGATGCAACTTAAGGTATACCCAGTCACCTACCTTGAACTCCTTCTCTACTCTTTTTTTATCTGCATTTGCCTTCATTCTATTTTGTGCCTTCCTCAGGTTCTCCTTCAATACTTTTGCCACTATCTGTCTCTCATTTAACATTTGATCCACAGTCTCCACTTTGGATTGAGCAATAAGCTCAAAAGTTAACTGTGGGGGTCATAACCATATATCACCTTGAAATGGCTCATTTTCAAGGAAGTGTGGTAGTTGTTGTTGTACCAAAATTCTGCCTGTGATAACCATTTGTGCCAGTCCTTAGGTTTGTGACTAGTCATGCACCTCAGATAGTTTTCTAAGCACCTATTCAGTCTCTCAGTCTGTCCATCAGTTTGTAGGTGATAAGCTGAGCTATAACAGAGCTTAACTTGCAACAATGTGAATAATTCCTTCCAAAAGTGACTGACAAACACTTTATCCCTATCTGAGACAATACTCTTAGGCATCCCATGTAACTTATAAACACTGTCTATGAAGATTCTAGCCACTTGTGAAGCAGTGAAAGGGTGAGCAAGAGTTATGAAGTGGCCATACTTACTATACATGTCCACTACTACTAGTATGGTATCTTTCCCTTCAGATTTTGGCAATCCTTCAACAAAATCCATACATATGTGTTCTCATGCCCCTTGAGGAATTGGAAGAGGCTGAAGTAACCCAGGATAGGCTACTTGTTCTACCTTACATCTTTGACATCTCACAGGTTTGCACTATCTCCTTGATTTGATCAATCATGGAAGGCCAATAAAACACATATTTTAACCTCTGATAAGTAGCCCACACCCCTGAATGTCCCTCCAACCCAAAATTGTGTATAGTCTGGATCAATTTTTGTCTAAGAGATCCATTTTGTCCCACCCAGGCCCTACCTTTGTATCTCAGCACCCCCTATTTTAAGGAAATAATTGAATCAGTGTCAACATTATGATCAATGGTTGTAAAGGCTTGTAACACTTCTTGATCCCCTTTGTAACTATCCACAATTTCCTCAATTCATTTTGATTGAATGTGGGTGATAACATTACACTGCTCCCCTTCTTCCTAATTCCCTTCCTTTACAGTTTTTGGTCTTCTAGATAATGCATCAGCTGCTACATTTTCTACTCCCTTTCTGTATTGTATGTCAAAGCTTAACCCCATCAGTTTAGTTAGGCCTTTGTGTTGTAAAGAAGTGGTGATTTTTTGGTCTATTAGGAATTTCAGGCTGAAATTGTCAGTTTTTATTATGAAATGGTGTGGGTGTAAGTAATATCTTCATTTGTCTGCAGATTGCAAAAGGGATATTAACTTTTTTTCATAAGTTGACAGACCCTGGTGTCTTTGGCTCAATGTCTGACTCATATATGCTAAAGGTTTTCTTTCTTGCATAAACACAACCCCTATGCCAGAATTACTAGCATCTACTTCTACCACAAAATGTTTAGTAAAATCAGGTAATGCCAACACTGGAACACATGACATTGCTATCTTTAGTTGATTAAATGCTAGCTCAGCTTCCTTACCCCACACAAACTCCTCTTTCTTAAGTAAATTGGTCAAGGGATTACTCTTGTATGAATAATTTTTAACAAACTTCCTATAATAACCAGCTAGTCCCAAAAATCCTCTTAATTCTTTTACAGTCAGAGGGGGTGGCCAGTCAACCATAGCAGAGATCTTACTAGGGTCAGTACTCACTCCAGTGTTGCTTATAATATGCCCCAAGTATTCTACTTGTGATTTTCCAAAATCACACTTAATTAGCTTTGCAAACAATTAGTTTTCCCTCAGCAGTTTTAACACTACTTCTAAGTGTATGAGGTGGTCTTTCATACTCTTACTGTAAACTAATATGTCATCAAAGAACACTAAGATAAATTTTCTTAGTTGCTCCTTAAACACATAATTCATGAGGGATTGGAAAGTTGCAGGGGCATTAGTTAAACCAAAAGGCATCACTCTAAACTCCCATAGGTCATGATGTGTCCTAAATGTTGTTTTGTGTTCATCCCCTTCTTTCATCCTCACTTGGTGATACCCAGCCCCAAATCTACCTTAGAGAAAATTTTGGCCCCAATTCATCTAATAGATCATCAACCATGGGTATTGGGTATTTGTTCTTAATAGTGAGAATGTTAAGTCTTCTGTAATCAACACAGAGTCTCCAAGAAGAGTCTTTTTTCTTGACTAACAAGGCAGGTGATGCAAAGGTGGATTGGCTAGGTGAAATAATGTTAGCCCTTAACATGTCAGCAATCATGGATTCTATAGTATTTTTTTATCATAAGAATATTTATAGGGTTTAAGGCTGAAAGGTTGGGATCCGGGTATTGAGGTTGATACTGTGGTCATAATTATTTTGGGAGGTAATTTAATAGGCTCTTGGAAGATGATGGAATAATTTTGGAGTAGTTTGTTAATGTCAGGGTGTATCTTTTGGGTGTCAAGTTTCCTATTCTCATTCGAATCGTGACAACTCATTCTGATTTCACAAGTGCCACACTGTAACATTCTCTCAAGTTTCTTGGATTTCAAGGTTACTAATTCAGAACTATTTCTTTCACCATAGAGGGTAATCATTCTCCCATCATACATAAAACTAAGACTAGGGGGTCTGGTGTGTAAGATTACAGGGGCTACTTAGTCTATCCAATCCATTCCCAAGATCATGTCACAACCTCCTACCTTAAGGAGTCTCAATTTAAAACTAAATGGCTCATTCTGCATCTTCCACCCAAACACAGGACACTGACAGTACATTTCCTGGCCATTTGCTACTCTCACCTTCACTGGTTTAGTCAGTAGAAAGATTGGTCTCTTTAACTTCTTTACTAAAAAGGGGTCAATAAAGGAATGGGTGAAACCACTATCAATAAGTATAGTCATATGAGTCTTGTTGGCATAGCTAATGATTTTAATATTGGAGATTTGTCCACTAGATGAGCTTAACCCTAACAGAGCATTAAGTGAGACCTCAGCATGGTCATCTTCCACCTCCTCTAAGGTTTCAGCTACATCTACAAATTCTTTCTGATTTTCACCTTCTCCCTCTTCTACCCCTTTAAGGGCATTCAGTGTCCTTATTCTGCATTGGTGTCCTGGTACATACTTCTCTTTACATTTGTAGCACCATCCCTTCTCCTTCAAGGCTTCCAGGTTAGGGGGCAATAGGTAAGGTTTATATATTGGTTTGTTTGGTGTTCTGTGGTTGGGGTAGGTTATACCAAGGTGTTGAGGGTTACTGGTATTAGGTAGATGCCTGGAGTTGGAAGAGTTTTTGGTATAAGGTGGTGTTGGTGGTTTAGTGCTTGTGTTTAGGTAGCTTTTATGAGGGATTAAATTCATATAATTTAGCAGCTTCATATGCATCCAAAACTGTACTGGGGTTGGTCATTTTTACCAATGGCTTCAACTCTGATTTTAATCCACTAATAAAACTTTCTACGTAATGGCTTTCATTTAGTCGTGGATTGATGGTTGTCATGTAACCACTGAGTTCCTCAAATCTGTCCTGAAATTGGTCTACCGTACCCCACTATGTAATTTTATTAAACTAATCCACAATGTCTTGTGGACGCAAATTATCAAACCTCCGACAAATTTTTACACAGAATTTATGCCAAGATAACACTTCTATGACTCATAGTGATACTATCCAGCCATACATCAGCCTTGTCACTGACATGCACTGAGGCGTAGTTCAGTTTTTCTTCTTCAGGTACATTGTATATTTCAAAGAATTTCTCGCATTTTCGTAGCCAACCCCTAGGGTTACTACCATAAAATTCGGAAAAATTGATTTTAGGTTTTAGGGTTTTGTTATGGTTGGGTGATGTTGGGGTATGGACTGTGAAATTTGGATTTAATTCGAAAGGTCGATAAATCGGAGGGCTTGATAAGATGGGGGCTGGAGGAAAGGTGAAACCCCTACCCGTAGGATAAGTAGATGCAGTATACATAGCTTGTGTAGGAGTTAGAGGAGTTCTATTACCTGAAGATGATCCTATTTCATTCTGACTACCATGTACGTTGGTCCCTTCTGGACCGCTTCCGATGGTTGTCGTCGGACCCAGAGTTGGTGGAGAACTATGATTTGTGGTTTGTTGTGTTGCTAAAGATGACATGAAAGCTTCGATTCTTCTTGTCATCTCGATTCGTCCATAAAACTCTGAAAGCGTGAATGCCCAATTTCTAGGGTTTTCAATCGTTCCCGGTAACATCGATAAACGTCGACACATGACTGTTCAACGCACGAACAATCTCCTTCAACTCCGCGATTTCCGATGGACCCGTCGGTCCCGGTTCATGCTCTGATATCATTGTAACAGTCTCGGCTGCTACAAGTGAAGAGGAAAGAGGGAGATATAGAGAGATAGAGAGAGAGTAAGAGATCGATATATTTCTGAATGCCTTCCCCAAATGAGGATTACAATTTTAATAGGACTTACAAGGGCCCTATTGTAATAATAAAGACTAGGGTACTAAAAATATAATTAGAATATTCTGTGGGATCATAATGCCCAAAACTAAAACTTACAATGCATACTTAAATAATAAAAACTTAGTCTAACAATGTGACATATTACAAATTTGAAATATAAAAGCATTTGAAAAGAATTGTTTGATTCTCTAAGTACATTGATACTGTTATTCTTTTTGGAATGGGAGAAAGCAAAAATTGACTGATATTTTGTTGAATCTCACCAAATTCCCAAAGGTACTACACAAAACACCATTTACCAATTTTGAGCAATTGAGTCGTATTTTGCTAGGGAACGGTGGAGAAGAGGAAAATCCAGCAGTAAGACGAAAAAGGTTGGCTGGGTTTTAAGGAAAGATTGTGTTGTAGTAAGGGGGTTTTACATTATCCAAAATCCATGGGATTTTAAACCTGTGCTAATAAGATCACCCCTAAATAGGGGGCATTTGTGCTAAATGACTCGCAACAATATGGTATTTAAGTGGAGAAGCTTAGAGGGGCCAACTGGCCCAAGGATTTATGGATGGTTTTTGGAATTGAGTTAAGATATCATTTGCAGCACAAGTTTGATAATGATCCATCTAAACATCAGAAATAGAAAAAGACATGTCTCCCATTTTGGCCATGCCATTAGGTGGAACCAGCCCCGGATCCAAGGGAAGGAGTAGACCTGCAACCTATACCTCTCTTCTTGCTCATTTAGCAGGAAGAAGGGGATGCTCTTGACTCTTCATGTTCATTTTTTTGCCAACCTTTTAGCAGCCAGAGCTGCTCCAGGAGTTCAACTAATTAGACTTCCAAATCCCTTTTGACAAATGTTCTTGTGTTTCTCAGGTATGTCCTGCCATTGATTTCTTTTCCTTATAGGAGGTGATGAAATGTATAAAAAAGGGGCAGCCCGGGGTTTGGAGAAGGCCGGACCACAAGGATCTATTGTATACAACATTACCCTGCATTTGTGCAAGATGTTGTTTTCATGGCTTGAACACGTGGGTCCTTAGAATTGTATAATTTAATGCTGTCTTTGTGTGATGTTATTATCAAAAAGGCTACTGTTATTGCTTATTTTTATTGTTCAAGGAGCATAAAGTTGTTTGGAATCTACAAGCGAAAAGCATGGGAGATCACCAGTATATCTAATTTGGAATCTACATCCATTACTAATTTAGATTACTACGTGGGTAATCGAACTCCGACCTACACAGTGGTTTGAGCAGCCCACCAAGCGATATCCTGATTCCTCATATCCAGATTTATTTTGATGGTGAAGTTTGAATTTGACAAAGTTCACCTTTGTATGGCTCTACAAGAAAGATACAAGGCAGAGTAGATTATTCCCTTTTATTAAACACCCATAGAGTTGAAGTGTTTTTCCATATTTGAGTTTCATCCAACAACTAATGATCCACATGCCACACAAAATTGTTCCATTTCCCCTTTGTCGCGCCCTTTTTCGGCCGCGGCATTCTAAAATAATAGCGAGCCCTGCTTAATAAAATGCAAAAAATAAATAATAAAAGCTAAAATGTTTAAAAAGACTTAAAATATTAAAGAAGGGTGCTAAAAGGTAAAGAATGCTAAAAGTAGTGCTAGGATATAAAAATGCTAAAAAGATGCTAAAAGTGCAAAGGGGTTGCTAGAATGCTAAGGGGTTCGCGGGAGTCGCCACCTAATTAATTGGGTGAATTAGGACACCTAAATGTTTAACTAGTTTAAAGTAAAACATTAACTCTATTTTTATGGTCTGCTAAACTTAATGAGATTCTGGGTAAGGGTTCTTTATTATCCTAAAGGGAAGGGGTCAGGCACCCTAAAGGATCCGCTAACTTGCAGTTGTCCATTCAAACCTATGGTTAATTATTATTGCTCAAAAAAAGGCATATTTTGAAGAGTATTTGAGAACAGAATGTGTTTTTTATGAAAGGTCCACAAGGTTGATACTATAAAATATGCACAAAGTTCAAAAGTATGTATGTATATTATTTACAATGAAATGAACGATGAAAATTTATTTTTTATAGACTAAAAAGGGCGTTTACCTATTAAATGACTCTCAATTAGTATAGCATGATATGCAAAGAAAAAAAAAAGATTTCTGTAAGGTTGTTGAAAGAGTTTATAGAAAATTGATTAGGCATCCCGCAACAACTAATATACTAACTGCTTGAGTAATTATGTGGGCGAAGATTATTAGATGTTTTAATATAGCTAAGCATGACAAGCCTAAGGTAATTAATCCTAAAGGAAAATAAATTTTAGTGTCAGATTGTCTCTTAATCCGTAGTCTCAAGATTCAAATAATGTTAGTAGTGCAATGCTAAGCAATTAAATTACAACACATAAATGGGCGGGATAGGAAAGCAGTAAAGGTGACTCGAAGAGTGGCGACGTGATTTCGCCTGAGGCTTGGAATTTCTGGCGCAAACATAGATGCACATATATGTGGGTTTTCCCGTTTACTACGATGAGTCTCGCCATGAGACTCTTTGTTGCTCCGGTGCGTTTCATGCAAAATAAAGAAAAGGAGAAGGATTAGTGCATATTTTATTCTTTCAAAAATAAGATAGTCACATATTCAAATAATGCATTATGATTTACTTATTAAAGCTAAACAGATCCAAAACAATGAAAGCTCAAAACCATTGTCCAAACCAGGTCTTGGGTCTTGGTACGGGCTGCTGGATGCAGGACGAGACTCAAAACATACATTTCGATATGAACATATACTACTTCAAATATGCAATTTTGATTTTTCTTCGTTAAAACGAGATGACGGAAAGTAAAATCAGACAACCCTAAGACCTACGCAGAATACGACGCATACACATCTAATTTATATGATGCGGTTGAACGGTTAAAAACAATGTTAGAAAATAAATGCTAAGATGCTAAATGATTAAAAGATCATGTAAACATATTAGGGAACTAACAGATACGCCTATAACCATTTACTATGGATATTTCACAAAGGTCGCAAGATGAAGGTGATCGACTTTCCCATGCCCAGAATATCATTTTATTACTTCAAAACAAAATAACAAACTTTTATCTAAACACATAAATGGGTAACCCAACCCCTGCACACCTTCAGAAATATTGTATAAAAATCAAAGAAGACCTGATTTCAATCGACTACAACATTTTAATAAGATATCGGTGAGGTCGGCGAAGAGTATGAAATGGATAAGAAACCGAATACTAACATTCCTTATGTTCAGTTATTCTAAAAAGAGAACGTCTTAACACATTTTACTGTATTTTAACTCAGGACGAGAGACAACCATGCCAACATCGAACGAATACTAATTAAAATTGGGCCTCAAGAGGTATGCAAGGTTCAATTTCGATTTATGCTTAAACATACTAAAGATGGGCCTAGTACAAGACAAGTGGTCCTACATGGTTAGATTACATATCAAGATTGAATACAGACGTCACTCAGGATGTAAACTCAACAAAATGTACCCAAGCAAACGCGTATAAGCTACATGATCCGTGACACAATGCCAAAGCAAATTTAAGAAACATGAATCACTCATTATGCCAACTAAAACTAACGAATGGATACAAAGACACATGGCGGCAAAACATAATAATACGGACACACACAACTTCATATTAGGCCTAACATATGGTAATATGTTGCAATCTCTTAAAGCAGTGCGTAAATTAACTTACTTTACTAGTATGCGACGAATGTCTGGATTAATATTAAGGCATCGAAATAGTGAGGGTACATTTAAGCCTGTAAGTTATCTACCCCAATGATCATCAATCAACTATTGCTTTGAATTATTTTTAACCTCAGCAAGCTTTTAGACACGTCTTGAACAAATTTTAGGCACCGTGATATTCTCGATTTATATAACCACCAGATTTCCAACTAAACATCGCCATATTGATGAACACGATAATCCAAACTAACGATATTTAATCACACAAACACACAACAATACGAAAATGAAACCGAGAGGAATTTGGATTTACCTTCTCCTGACAAATAACCGAGGTAGCGTATCAAGTCGTCGGTCCACTGACGGGTTATTGCGACGCGATTGAAAGCGACGCGGTTTATGGTCGACTTTAAGTGCTAATTTTCGACATGTTGTTCTAGTATTTCCTATTCTCGCTGGTTTCATGCACTGGTTTTTGCCCTCCAAGCTCGATGTTCTGCCCTACTTTCTTCCTAAAACAAACTCATTTTTCATCGATATTCAAAGAAAGAAAAAGGGTTCGAGGATTTCCTCCGCCCCCTTCGTCGAAGACCGACTAGTATTTATTAGCCATGATTTGAGTTCCTGCTTGGTAAGTTATCGGTACCGCTTTAGACAGTTTTGCGATTTGGGTACGATTTCGTGTGATTTTTGGACGAGATTTGTGCTTATCCCGGTGCGATTTGGTTAAAGCTTCACCATAAAAGGAAATTTTGTGTGATTTGCGGACGATTCTCGCCATTAATAAGAATGGTAAGTTTGTACTGGTTTGCTATGGTAAGACATGATGATTTGGTGGGTGATCACGGATTCCCGGCGAGAATCTTGGCGGGATAAGGCGACGATGGAGTGCGGGGTAAAGGTGCGCGAGATCTTTAGGTTTTAGATTTCTCTTTTCGTTTAGGTTAGGAAAGGGACGATGGGGGATGAAGTAAAAGGTGGTGGCTGGGCGGGTGTTGGGCGGGGTTTGTTGAAGTGGTGGGTCGGAAATAAGGGAAAAGGTTTAATGGGTAGTTAAATTAGGGTATTAGTAGAGGTATTTAATTAGAGTTAATTAATTAATTAGTGATTAATTTAATAAATTGTGCTTAAATTATTTAGGTGTTCTATTAGCCTAAGTTTAAATTTAAATAATAAACGCGGTGTGCTATTTAGTTAATGCTTATTTTTTAGAATGCGACGCTATTATTTAAAAATCTTATTATTATGCATTATTGCGAAGTTAAATTAAAGTTGAATTGAGTTTAGATTAAATTATTTAAATGCTAAATGCGAGTATGATATTTAAGAATCGCTTAAAGCTTTATAAATGCGGTGCTATTAAACGTATTAGATTAAATTGATTTTAAATTACAAATTAGATTAACTAATAAATGCGGCTATGCTACCTGACACGACGTTATCGCTAAATTATTTATTTTATGTATTTATTAATTATTTAAGAATTACGACAAAGCTTAAAGTTAATAAATGCGACGCGGACTCTAAGTGTTTAAAACTCTACGTAAGACGCAACGCCATTATTAAATTATTTATTTATGCCTGTATTTATGTTTTATTGTTGTATTTTATTATAAAAATCCTAACAAAATTATTTTACAAAATTAACCTAATTTTATAGTTAGTGGCTGGACGGAGGGTCAAAATTGGGTGTCAGTTGTCCTCTTTGTATGGAGACGATGGAAGAATCTTCTGACAAAGACGCTGACTCAGCCAATTTTGTCTCGATCTTCGAATTGCAAAAATCCGGGCGGTAGACAAGTCGACGAAAATCAAAAAATGCCCCAGTGTCGAGTTACGACGACCGGGTTACCATGGTCTAAACACCGCGCGCTAACGCGGACTCAGCCGCCCCAGTTGTCGAGTTATGACGACCGGGCTACCATGGTCAAACACCGCGCGCTAAGGCGGACTCAAAGCCGTCGCAATGTCGAGTTATGATGACACTGGTCACCATGGTCAAAACACTGGCGCGCTAACGCGGACTTAGCCGCCCGATGTCGAGTTATGATGACACCGGGTTACGGTGCAAAAAGTAAAAGAAAATAATCGGCTTGAACTCCGGGTATCGCATGGCTTGCGGTCTGGTTCTACGGTGATGCTGAGCGAGTGGGACGCTGAGGTCGCCGCCAAATCGGGAAGGTCGCCCCAACATTGCCCCGTCAGAAGAGAAAATCCACGCCAGGCTCTCGCTCGCACGCTAAGACTTGAACAAACGGTTAGTGCATGCGTTAAGGCAAAATGATGATGCATAATTTTAAAGTAATGCAATCGTGAGTAGAAAAGGTTATCCCGCAAAAATACGACGCTCATTGTGTTGATGCGATGCTGCAAATGCTGTGATTTCGCCCTTGCACGGACGTGTTGCGATTGTGAATGCGGATACGTTGTCCTTGTTGAAATTGTCCCTGTAGACTAAAGCTCAAGAAAGAGTTAGTGCATAACTGCTAAGACAGAATAATATATGAGAGAAAAAAAATGCAATTTTGAGAACAGAGAAATCGTCCCTGCGTAGATGTGATATGCTGACTTGTCGTCGTTTTTGGACTTGTCGCCGTTTGGACTCGCCGTCGCTTTGGACTTGTTGTCGCTTGACTTGGCGCCGCTTTCTGACTTGGCGCCGCTTGACTGGCGTCGTTTCGGACTTGTCGCCGCTTTCCGGACTTGGCGCCGCTTTCTGACTTGTCGCCGCTTTCTGACTTGGCGCCGCGACTTGGCGTCGCTTTCTGACTTGGCGCCGTTTGGACTTGGCGCCGCTGACTTGGCGTCGCTTTGGACTTGGCGCCGTTTTGGACTTGACGCCGCTTTGGACTCGGCGCCGTTGACTTGGCCGTTTTGGACTCATTCCGCTCGCAGACTAAAGCTCAAGGAAGAGTTAGTGCATAACCGCTAAGACGAATAATAAAGCACGAATGATAAAAATGCAATTTTGAGAACAGAAAATCTTCCTCGCAGATGTAATATGCGACGATGGCGTCGTTTGGACTTGCTGTCGATAACGCCGCCGCTCGGACGTGTTCTTCGGGCGCCGCTGCGTGGACTCAGGCCGATAACGCCGTTGTCCGGACGTGTTCGCCGGGCGCCGCTGCGTGGACTTGCCGATCACGCCGTTATGCGGGCGTGTTGGCGCCGCTGCGTAGACTTGTTGTCCGATAACGCCACCGCTCGGACGTATTCTTTGGCGCCGCTGCACGGACTTGCCGATTACGCCGTTGTCCGGACGTGTTCGCCGGGCGCCGCTGCGTAGACTTGTTGGCCGATAACGCCGCCGCTCGACGTGTTCTGGCGCCGCTGCGTGGACTTCGCTGATCACGCCGTTGTCGGGCGTGTTGCCGGGCGCCGCTGCGTGGACTTCTTTGGCCGATAACGCCGCCGCTCGGACGTATTCCTTTGGCGCCGCTGCGTAGACTTCTTTGCCGATAACGCCGCCGCTCGGACGTGTTGCCGCTGGCGCCGCTGCAGACTCACGTGGCCGATAACGCCGTTGTTCGGACGTGTCGCCGCTCGTAGAATAAATGCTCGCAAGCTAAGCTGAGAAAACGTTAGTGTATACCGTTTAAACAAAATGATAAATATATATGAAGTGCAATTTTATGGGTAGAGATGTTGTCCGCCACGCCGGATTTAATCGAGATGTCGCCCTTGCGTGGACATGCTAAATCGACGACCATGCGACGCTGGCAGCGTGATGCATTGGTTGCCAATTTGACTTTATGCCCTAGTTGATCGCTAGGTTTTGTTGCGGAACTCAACTTTGATTGCCGATTGTTGATGCCCTTTCTGCTGCGCTTCACGCGGACTTTGGATTGTTGTCATCCTCCTCCTTTGTTGCTTTTCGCTCGCTAATCTGAAGAAACCTTTCGCGTATTTTCTATTTCGCTATTGCACTTTCGCTCCTGTTAATATGAAGAACTCGCGCTCAAAGAAAATTTGTGAGTTTTGGGGTCGATTCATATTTGACTTTCGCCTTGTTCCTTGATATCTGCGTTCGCTTGTTTGGACTTGCAACTCGCTCGCTTTCCTACACCGCCCCGCTTTGAAAAGGGTCCGCCTAAAATGGGTCTCAATGTAGTTGCTTGTAGGCTATGTGTATTCTTGTCATTTTCAAAGCAAAGGAAAGTTTCCTAACGCGTGACCAAGCCGATTTAGGCGCCACGATCCTCACGAGGAATCAGTCGAACGTAGTTCATTACAAGCTTAATATTGAAAAATTAAAATTTCTAGACGTGGGACCGGCGAGACGGCGCCACGTATCCACTAAGGAATCAGTCAAACGTAGTTCATTACAAGCAAAACGAAGAAAACATTATTAAAGCTTAAATATGAGTTTATAAATTATTCTCGCTAAAATAAATCGCTTTTTCCTATCCGTGCTCTAGGCGACCAAGACAAGGTGCAAATCCAACCAATACGCCTTTGCTCGCATCACGGCCGGCCGGGTCTTCGTGCTCTCGCCGAGATTCCTTCTTTGGCTTCGCGTGGTGCCGCTGATAAACGACCGATTCAAAGTGAGCGGCTCGCCAGGAACGCCTCTCTTCCTTCGGGGTTCATTGTACTCATCAAAAGCATCCTCCACCGAATGACTCCTCCTCGACTCCCTTACTTTGTCTCTCGAGTGTATAACACCTTCCCACGCCGTGTCCGATGGCTCCGAACGGTATGCACAACTTTTGTTTCCATCACGAGCTTGACTGGATCGGGCACATTCTTGAATTACCGAGTATCCTCGCAAACCTCAACCTCTCGCATAACCGCGATAAAGGCTCGGCTAAACGGGCGATATTTTTGGGCCTTTCGTGGTATTCAGTGCGGGTGCAAGATGTTTGGTAAATAGGTTTGTGGAGGCCTTTGGTTTGTGTTTAGCCGAGACGTTAGGCATTCGGTTTTGTGTGGAATATATGGGTGCATTGTATATCGCTGAACAGGATACGTAGTAAGCTGCATCGTAATAATTTGGAGGTTTTTGATCGCTTTGGTTATTTGCGATTTGAGTGCTCTGGCGAGGTTCTTGAGCCTTTTGATTTCGCCCGCATAGGTTGCCATTCTTTGTGGTAATCATGCGAGCCGCTCGATCGATCTACGCCTTTCTCTCCCGAGACCTGCTGCTTATAGGAACCAAGACAGTTCCGACTGCTCCGCCGATGTCCTTGAATCAGCCATGTTTGACCGCACTTTGATCTTGTGAAATATTGATGCTCGCCATCGCTTAGTCAAATACGAACCGACCTTTGGGGAGGATGATAAATCTTTCTAAAATGCAACAAACGATGTTAGCATAAAGCACATAATTTGCGTGTATGTAGCGTATATATCGCATATAGCACATTCAAACGCTTCCTAACACGCAGGGACCTCTTTATGCCGAGGTAGGCCTAAACGCCACATACGCGAGGTCATGATAGATTTGTCCAAATCGTCCAACTATAATGCTTTTGTTGGAAATGGCGACCAAATGACGGTGCACTTTTCCCAATTTTAGCATGTCATGATTGGGTTTGGATTTGTCTGTCATTGCCACGCTACACATAATATGCTGGTTGGTCGTTGGGTTGAGAAACTCGTCGACAAGTTTGGTGTCTTCCTAATCGCGGTGTCGATGCGAGGACCAACCCACCTAAGGTAAATGCATGCCCTAAAATAAAGGGTGGTATAGCTCTATCTTAAGTTTCTAAGATTTGGCTTTTCCGACGCAGGGTTCCCGAGCGGACAACTCGAGTGAGAAGGCTACGCGGCTGATCAGACGAACCGATCTAACTCCGCGCAGGCGCCAACTCCCCTAAAATTTGGATATTTTGAAAGAAATTTGCGGGTGCGCGGAGCACACCAGCGCGTGAGTGTGTGATTTTGTGTGAATTTTCCAGAATGGAAGAAATATGAGCGGAATGCCAGTTTAGGGAAAGCAGTAAAGCAAGTAGCAAAAAGTAAACAAAATACAATACACAAAAAATTAAATGCAAAATAATTGCCAAATAATAGCCCTAGGTCTGTTGTGGTTAAGAACCTAAAATCCCAAATGAGTCGCCATTCTGTCGCGCCTTTTCTGCGGCATTCTAAAATAATAGCGAGCCCCGCTAATAAAATGCAAAAATAAATAATAAAAGCTAAAATGTTTAAAAAGACTTAAAATATTAAAGAAGGGTGCTAAAAGGTAAAGAATGCTAAAAGTAGTGCTAGGGTATAAAAATGCTAAAAAGATGCTAAAAGTGCAAAGGGGTTGCTAGAATGCTAAGGGGTTCGCGGGAGTCGCCACCTAATTAATTGGGTGAATTAGGACACCTAAATGTTTAACTAGTTTAAAGTAAAACATTAACTCTATTTTTATGGTCTGCTAAACTTAATGAGATTCTGGGTAAGGGTTCTTTATTATCCTAAAGGGAAGGGGTCAGGCACCCTAAAGGATCCGCTAACTTGCAGTTGTCCATTCAAACCTAGGGTTAATTATTATTGCTCAAAAAAGGGCATATTTTGAAGAGTATTTGAGAACAGAATGTGTTTTTTATGAAAGGTCCACAAGGTTGATACTATAAAATATGCACAAAGTTCAAAAGTATGTATGTATATTATTTACAATGAAATGAACGATGAAAATTTATTTTTTATAGACTAAAAAGGGTGTTTACCTATTAAATGACTCTCAATTAGTATAGCATGATATGCAAAGAAAAAAAAAAGATTTCTGTAAGGTTGTTGAAAGAGTTTATAGAAAATTGATTAGGCATCCCGCAACAACTAATATACTAACTGCTTGAGTAATTATGTGGGCGAAGATTATTAGATGTTTTAATATAGCTAAGCATGACAAGCCTAAGGTAATTAATCCTAAAGGAAAATAAATTTTAGTGTCAGATTGTCTCTTAATCCGTAGTCTCAAGATTCAAATAATGTTAGTAGTGCAATGCTAAGCAATTAAATTACAACACATAAATGGGCGGGATAGGAAAGCAGTAAAGGTGACTCGAAGAGTGGCGACGTGATTTCGCCTGAGGCTTGGAATTTCTGGCGCAAACATAGATGCACATATATGTGGGTTTTCCCGTTTACTACGATGAGTCTCGCCATGAGACTCTTTGTTGCTCCGGTGCGTTTCATGCAAAATAAAGAAAAGGAGAAGGATTAGTGCATATTTTATTCTTTCAAAAATAAGATAGTCACATATTCAAATAATGCATTATGATTTACTTATTAAAGCTAAACATATCCAAAACAATGAAAGCTCAAAACCATTGTCCAAACCAGGTCTTGGGTCTTGGTACGGGCTGCTGGATGCAGGACGAGACTCAAAACATACATTTCCGATATGAACATATACTACTTCAAATATGCAATTTTCAGATTTTTCTTCGTTAAAACGAGATGACGGGGAAGTAAAATCAGACAACCCTAAGACCTCCGCAATACGACGTACACATCTAATTTATATGATGCATTGAATGGTTAAAAACAATGTTATAAAATAAAATCTAAGATGAAAAATGATTAAAAGATCATGTAAACAAATTAGGGAACTAACAGATACGCCATAACCATTTACTATGGATATTTCACAAAGGTCGCAAGATGAAGGTGATCGACTTTCCCATGCCCAGAATATCATTTTATTACTTCAAAACAAAATAACAAACTTTTATCTAAACACATAAATGGGTAACCCAACCCCTGCACATCTTCAGAAATATTGTATAAAAATCAAAGAAGACCGGATTTCAATCGACTACAACATTTTAATAAGATATCGAGTGAAAGGCGATGGTCGTATGAAATGGATAAGAAACCGTAATACTAACATTCCTTATGTTCAGTTATTCTAAAAAGAGAACGTCTTAACACATTTTACTGTATTTTAACTCAGGACGAGAGACAACCATGCCAACATCGAACGAATACTAATTAAAATTGGGCCTCAAGAGGTATGCAAGGTTCAATTTCAGATTTATGCTTAAACATACTAAGCTGGACAGTTCTAGTACAAGACAAGGGTCCTACATGGTTAGATTACATATCAAGATTGAATACAGACGTCACCTAGGATGTAAACTCAACAAAATGTACCCAAGCAAATGCGTATAAGCTACATGATCTGTGACACAATGCCAAAGCAGCCTTAAGAAACATGAATCAGTCATTATGCCAACTAAAACTAACAGAATGGATACAAAGGCACATGGCGGCAAAACATAATAATACGGACACACACAACTTCATATTAGGCCTAACATATGGTAATATGTTGCAATCTCTTAAAGCAGTGCGTAAATTAACTTACTTTACTAGTATGCGACGAGTGTCTGGATTAATATTAAGGCATCGAAATAGTGAGGGTACATTTAAGCCTAGGTAAGTTATCTACCCCCAATGATCATCAATCAACTATTGCTTTGAATTATTTTTAACCTCAGGCAAGCTTTTAGACACGTCTTGAACAAATTTTAGGCACCCGTGATATTCTCAGATTTATATAACCAGTCAGTATTTCCAACTAAACATCGTCATATTGATGAACATGATAATCCAAACTAACGCATATTTAATCACACAAACACACAACAATACAGAAAATGAAACCGAGAGGAATTTGGATTTACCTTCTCCGGACAGCGAACCGAGGTAGCGTATCAAGTCGTCGGTCCACTCGACGGGTTATTGCGATGCGATTGAAAGCGACGCGGTTTATGGTCGACTTTAAGTGCGAATTTTCGATACGTTGTACTAGTATTTCCTATTCTCGCTGGTTGCATGCACTGGTTTTTGCCCTCCAAGCTCGATGTTCTGCCCTACTTTCTTCCTAAAACAAACTCATTTTTCATCGATATTCAAAGAAAGAAAAAGGGTTTGAGGATTTCCCTTCCGCCCCCTTGCGCCAAGACCGACTAGTATTTATTAGCCATGATTCGAGTTCCTGCTTGGTAAGTTATTGGTACCGCTTTAGATGATTTGCGCGATTTGGGTACTGATTTCGTGTGATGTTTGGACGAGATTTGTGCTTATCCTGGGTGCGATTTGGTTAAAGCTTCTGACCATAAAAAGGGAAATTTTGTGTGATTTGCGGATGATTCTCGCTATTAATAAGAATGGTAAGTTTGTACTCGGTTTGCTATGGTAAGACATGATGATTTGGTGGGTGACTCACGGATTCCGCGAGAATCTTGGCTGGGATAAGGCGACGATGGAGTGCGGGAGTAAAGGGCGCGAGATCTTTTAGGTTTTAGATTTCTTTCGCTTAGGTTAGGAAAGGGACGATGGGGATGAAGTAAAAGGTGGTGGCTGGGCGTGGTGTTGGGCTGCGGGTTTGTTGCCGCGGTCGCGTCGGAAATAAGGGAAAAGGTTCAATGGGTAGTTAAATTAGTATTAGTAGTAGGTATTTAATTAGGAGTTAATTAATTAATTAGTGATTAATTTAATAAATTGTGCTTAAATTATTTAGGTGTTCTATTAGCCTAAGTTTAAATTTAAATAATAAACGCGGTGTGCTATTTAGTTAATGCTTTTTTTAGAACGCGACGCTATTATTTAAAAATCTTATTATTACGCATTATCAAGTTAAATTAAAGTTGAATTGAGTTTAGATTAAATTATTTAAATGCTAAATGCGAGTTTGATATTTAAGAATCGTTTAAAGCTTTATAAATGCGCTATTAAATGCATGTATTAGATTAAATTGATTTTAAATTACAAATTAGATTAACTAATAAATGCGGCTATGCTACCTGACACGACGTTATCGCTAAATTATTTATTTTATGTATTTATTAATTATTTAAGAATTACGACAAAGCTTAAAGTTAATAAATGCGGGCGCGGGACTCTAAGTGTTTAAAACTCTACGTAAGACGCAACGCCATTATTAAATTATTTATTTATGCCTGTATTTATGTTTTATTGTTGTATTTTATTATAAAAATCCTAAAAAAATTATTTTACAAAATTAACCTAAGTTTCGAGTTAGTACTGGACGGGAGAATTAAAATGGTGTCAACACCCTTCTGTCTCAAATGGATCACAAGCCGATCTCCCTACATATAGTTCGATTTATACAGAATCTGGTAATAACTATTGCTTGCTTATCAACGGACGGCTACTAGTTCTCAAGTTTAGAAGAACTGCACTGTGGTTTCTTGAAATGATAGAAGATAGCAAGCATGTAATTCTGTCCCTTGATTATGCAGTGATAAATACTGACAGATAGAAACGCTTCGTTCTAACTAGATATGACAAATGGGACTTGCTCGATTGGTGGAGCATCTCCACCTACAAACAGTAAAGAAAAAGAACTTCAGCCATACTGATTGAACAAGTTGTGACATATCTCTCCTTCAGCTTGTACAGCTGAACTACCTACTATACACATGCTGTGCTAAAGTATACCTAGCTAACAAAAACTTATGAACATATAATTTCCAAGTATAACTTGAACACAGTTACATTACTTGATCCCATTCTCTTCAAATGAAGCAACAAGCGTTAAACAATCATCTACCTATTAGTACACTAATTGTGACATTGTTTGAAGACGGCAAATCCTGATTCCCATGCCATATATCTTTATCCACGGATCTTCTCATTGAGGTATAAGTGGGTTGCCTAGGCAAGGGCAACCTTACATTATCAGTTTCCAACATCAAAACCACAGAAGACATGTTTGGTCTGTGAACGGCCAAATCTTGAACACAAAGCAGTGCCAAGTGTATACATCTCAATGCTTCATCGTGTTGACAACAATCCCATACAGAACGATCCACTAGGTCCATTGGTCTACCTTCATCCCACTTTTCCCATGCCTGAAATATTTTCCACCAGAAAAATATGAGAAAAGTGACCAGTCATTGCTCATCACATAAGAAAATTAGTCCCATTATTCGGACAGCTTGTTCTAGACTAAAAGGATTGATATAGTCGAGAAAATTATCCAGACTTACGTATCCGATGATGCCTGAATGCTCATCTGTGCGGAAGCTTGTATTTCTACGCCCACATATAATCTCAAGCAATAGTATGCCGAAGCTGTAGACATCAGACTTTCCAGAGAACAGGCCTTCCATTGCATACTCAGGAGCCATATATCCACTGTGTTTAGCAACAAGGTACGAAATGAAATGGATTTAGCTCCAGGAACAAAAAAAATTGAAATTAGAGTCTCTTAAAAGATTAAAATCAAATGATACTTACTATGTGCCTACAACCCTATTTGTATTTGCTTCATTTTGGTTTCCTCCAAATATTCTGGCCATGCCAAAGTCTGAAATTTTTGGGTTCATCTCTTCATCCAACAGAATGTTACTAGCCTTTAGATCCCTATGGATTATTCTAAGCCTTGAATCTCTATGAAGATACAGTAATCCTCGTGCAATTCCTTCGATAATGTTGAAGCGTTTTCTCCAATCTAACTGGGATTTCCTAGCAGGATCTGTCAAAGTTTAACCGCCAATACAATCGTTAGTGATCTATCTCAATGATCAAGGAGATGGTTCACAATTAGCATTTTCAAGCATAAGATTTTTTTTTTGATAGAATGTTCTGAACTTACCAAATAGAAATGTATCTAAGCTTTTGTTGGGCATGTACTCATAAATCAGCATTTTTTCTTCTCCTTCAACGCAGCAACCCAAGAGTCTAACAAGACTTCTGTGTTGTAATTTTGCTATTAGAGTGATCTCGTTCTTGAACTCCTCATCACCTTGGCCAGACTTTTGTGAAAGCCTTTTCACAGCGACTTCTTGACCACAAGGTAGCCTTCCCTAAACATTTCAAAAAAACATTAAATTTAGTGCAAAACAAGGGCATGTACTTCCTAAAGGACACAGAATAATCCATCAATATTGAAAATTACCTTGTAAACGGGGCCAAATCCCCCTTGCCCTAGCTTGTTTGCAAGAGAAAAGTCGTCAGTAGCTGCAGTCACCATGCTGAAGCTGATAAATGATACTTCTGAACCGTTTCCTTGGTGCCCTTCAGCATTGAGGTCGCCTGGACCAGAGATTTCCGTGGAGAACTCTCCACTCCTAACTAGATGGTTTTTCGGAATTTCATTTGTCCTCTTGGATTCTGAAAATTGCAAGTCGAAGTCATAAGTACAACATGGAACACATAATAATGCAATTAGCCAATGTCAGAAAGGTTTCTGCATCAAAATTTACCTCGTTTTCTGGCCCTGTATCTACATACTAGCCAAACAACAACCAAAACAACGAAAGCCAGTGCTACTAGAACTGATATTACGAAAATTATAGTCGTCCTGTTTTTCTTACCTGTTTCAAAAGATAGTCAAAGGAGAAAATCAAGAGATAAGAAATACTAATCATTCTTCAAACACAAGGAAGAAAGAGACATATCTGCTTAAAGCTTTAGCTTGCTACTAATAAAGACAAACAAGAAATTGCTCTTTGTACTAAAGCACGCTTACTTTGGTTTTAGATTTGTATAATTGCACGAATGAAAAGAAAACTTGTAAGAGGTTTATACATTCAGCAGAAGGTATCCTTACTGAATGCAGATGGATGAAGGCGAACATAAAGAGTGTTCCCGCCTTCCTCAAAATCCTCTATATCTACTAAATCATCACGCCATAACATACAATTGATTCCTCTGACAAAAGCGTAAGCATTGCAGGAACAATCATCCAGGCACCTGATTTTGCAATCGTCCATGTTTACATCTGCAATATCTGCATAATCAGGCAATTTAACTCTCTGAAGAGCCCCAAATCCATCTTTTTTTGCACTATCATTCTTCAAAACACTGTTATTGCTCCTGCATTCCAATTCAGTCCTCCTAACACATCCTCCTGTCCGGTTCCCAGCATTCCACTGCTCCTGGAAACGTGGTACAAATCCTTGTACACAAAGGCATCCTTCTTTATTACATTTCGCAAAATTCCCACAGAAGTTATACAAGTCACAACCACCTGCTGGCCTAGATTGTAACGTGTCCCATCGCCCCTTGCCTTGGTCCCACCTCTGTTGCAGCTCATTTCCAGTCACAGTAAGCTGGAACCTCACCAAAGAAGATGTGTTTGAGGCACTATAAGTGAAGAACATTTTTCCGTCATCATCGTTGTGAATTTTGAAACCAGAGAAAAAGGTAGATCTAGTCACATTTGGAACACCAGTGAATTCCACTCCATCAAAATGTCCGCTTCTCCAACGTCTATTCGGTCCATCCCAGATAACAATCTGAGGTGCTCATGAGGATCAACCCCAGTGAGTACTTTCCAGGTGAAGGATCGCTTTCATTTGTCCAAGAACTGAAAAGTTTCGCTCTTTGCCTTGTCTTTCCATTAAAACTCTCATTCCAGGCAAAAAAGTGTCTGTAGGATACAAGAAGCTCTCCCACAAGGCGGAATTTAACCTCGCAGCATCTCTGTCATTGTTAAGGATGACAAGATTTCCATCGTCGATAAGACAAGCCGTAGAGTTCCTGGTTTCGACAGTAACATTAGACGACCAGAGTAAATCTCCATGTCCATTTTTAACAACCAAATTCCCAATTTTGTCAATTAAAAAGGTACCATTTTTATCATGGACAGGTTTTTGCCTGTTGGCAACCCAAATAACTGTTTTTACTGTTACATGAGCATACCATATACCAAGATACCTTTTACTAGAACCTGTAGGACTAAAGAACCCCAACACAAAATCCCCTCCTTTAGAAGTGATGTTATCACCATCTTTTAGAATCTCTTCTAGTGTAAATCTGTCACCAGCTAAACAGAATGAGGAGAAACAAGAAAGAACGAAAAGAAACACGAACCAAACTGGAAATCTAAAGCCAGTGGCCATTCAAGAATTTGGATATGTTGATATGCCAGAATTCTAGAAGAAAAGGAGGATGAAGAAATGGGAGTTAAACAAATGAGAGTAGTAAAGGTATAGCTATGAGCCACGGATTGGTTGGCTATGTAAGAATAATACTAGGAGTTGTCAAAGATTGACCTGGAAAAGTTGTCTGTATATGTAGTTGAAGATTCTTGGCTGACCAATTGTACTTTTAGGTGACAAAGCCTTGATTTCAATAATATACTCCATTAGGACTACTTGTTTGAAAACGTGTACAAAGACAAACCTACTCATGGTAAATCCCTAATAATACTCCCCCATTTTAATCTAAGTGTATAGTTTGATTAATCACGTAATTTAAGAAAATAAATTAGACTTTTAAATCTTGTTTAAACTAAAGTTATATGTAATATGTCAAAATCTCCTTTGATTCATGTAATCTAAAATATGTCAGGTATTAAAGAATTATTAAAGATATTTTTTTATTTTAAAACATAGTAACAGAGAAAATAAAATACTTAAAACTTAAAAAGCAGATGTATAATACTTAAACTTACTGAACTCGTAGTTTTTTTCTCCTTTTAGGCATGACTAATACTAGGAACGAAGGTTAAACGTGCTTAAGTGGGATTGATGTAGAGTTAGCTATATACTGCTTTTCTAGGAAAGCAAGTGAGTATTATTATTTTGAGGTCAGAAGTCGAATTTTACTGAGGCCAAAAGAGGTGTTATTTAAAAGAAAATATTTAAGTGTTTTAGTTTGATTAAATACGATAAATAAAATATGATTTTTTAATTTTATGGTCTTTATTTAAAGATTTGTGAAATCTTTTAAATCTAGTAGTCTTAAACTAGTCAAAATTTACATATTTTTTTTTTACAAACTAAAAAAGAAGATAAAACACTTGAATTAAGACGGAGGAATGGTTGACCCCCTCTTTTCTCTTAGGGAAAATGACCTAATAATACTATATCTTTCTTCTCTTAATTGCGTGGATGGAGTCCTCTTAATTTACTCTTTCCTTGTCCCTTTGGATAAACCTACTCTAGGTATTTTTATTTTATTTTCTGGATTACTGATAAATATTTTCTTAATGCTTTGATCCTAAAACACTAATAAATCCTTGGTTGCATCCCCCCACCTCCACCCCCAAGCCCCTCTCTTTTTCTATTAATGGAGTGGGTGAAGTCCCACTACACTTTGGGTCTTTCCTTATTTCTGGTAAAATCAAGGAGAGGATGTGTGTTCAATTTTAATTTTTAGATGAAAAGATGAACAACTCCACCGCAAAGCTGACTTTTTAACAAAATTGTTTTAAAAGATCTGCTAAAAGTAAAAAGGTTTGGTACTAGACCTTTACCAGATCTTATACACTAATAAATTGTTTTAAAGTAAAAAATTTTTGTAATAGATCCTATTATTGAGTTCTCCCCCATCGGTTGGTTAAGTGGTTTTTGGTCTTCTTATATGACTTGGCCAATTTCTCCCACATCGGTGGTATACGTGTTCATTGGTCTCTTTATATAGTTTAGACAATTCTCTTTCCTTTAAGCTAGTTTTTAGGGTTGATTTAAACCCAAAATTCATTCTTTACATGGTATCAGTCAGACTCGTCCCAATTCATTGTTTCCGATGTCTTTTTATATGACTTGAGCAATCTTCCTCCCTTTAAGCTGCTAGCTTTTGGGGTTGAGTTAGACCCAAAATTCATTATTTACACTTATACACTAATAAATTGTTTTAAAGTAAAAAAGTTTTGTAATAGATCCTATTATTGAGTTCTCCCACATCGGTTGGTTAAGCTTTATTCCTTCTTATACTTGGTCAATCCTCCTGAGTTTTCCACATACAACGTGTTCATTGCTCTCTTTATATAGTTTAGACAATCCTCCTCCCTTTAAGCTAGCTTTTAGGATTGATTTAGATTCAAAATTCATTTTTTACATGTTATCAGTCTGACTCGTCCCAATTCATTTGATCTCCTTATATGACTTAAGCAATCCTCCTCCCTTTAAGCTGTTAGCTTTTGGAGTTAAGTTAGACCCAAAATTTATTATTTACACTTATACACTAATAAATTGTTTTAAGCGATTTTATGTAAAGATGTGATGCATGTCTTAATGATGAAAAAAAGGGAAAATATTTAAGATTAAGAAAAAATTGACAATTACAGTAGTGTTCCAAAGAGCATTATCTGATCTGGAACCATCTCGTTTAGATGTTGTTATAGTGTTGATGTTTCTATATATTTTTATTTTATTTCTTTTTTAATAATATGCATTTTTGTCTGAAATATATTATAAATTCAGATCTGCGCAGTGGGATTCCTAATAAATTATTACTTTGATAAATATTATAAATGCGGATCCGTGCAGTAGATCCTTAATTAATTAATTGGTGCATGTTACTTAACAGCAACTGGTCTCACTAAGTTTAGATTTAGAAATAACACGTATGTATCTCTCCTCGTAATAATCACTTTTTCAATATTCCATAATCTAATCACTTTCCACATGTGTCACAGACTAACCCTTATGTTCACATAATATTATAGGAAATAAAGTCATAAATTATGACTAATTATATGACCACACTATGGAAAAAGCATCTCTTTTTCTCTCATTTAGTTTCACTTTCTTGAAGTTGACAGGGTCATGAAGAGGTTAATGTAAGACCATCTCCCCCAGGCCGGAGATAATTCATTGCTACATCAGATGAATAATATGTTATATCATCAATTATCTCTATTTATCACATACACTTCACAGCAGGAGATATTTTAAAAAATAATTCATTTTCTCTTTCATCCATATCAATATATATACTCCATCATATATATTCATTCTATCTCATTTTCTATTTTGTATATGATATTATTCTTTATAATTCATATTATTACACATATAATAATAAAATTATAAATTACCTATATTCATTTAATTTTAACACTTATTAAATATTATTATAATATTAAAATACAACAATACATGATTTTATTAGTTGGCATCATATATTTGAAAATTGGATGACATATTTTGAGAATTTTGTGGACGTTGAATATTGGGATTTTGTAGTTGGTTAGGAAATATAAAATTTGGAAGAAGATTAAAATTTTGATTAGGATCCATATTAAAAAAAATAGCAAATACTTTGGAAGAAGATAGAAATTTGAAGAAAATAGCCAAAATATTTTGGTGTTCAAATGAAGTAAACTTAGTCTCTATTTATAGATCTTGAAAAATTAAAAAAAATTGGTGTTTTTTTATTTTTAAATTCGGTTAAATTATTCGTCAAAAATAGCAATTAAAATACTGGTGGAAAATGAATTTACAGCGATGAATCGCAGTCGCCACATGGCACTGCAGGAGACATTGTCTCCTGCATCTTCTCCGGCAGGAGACATTGTCTCCACGTGGCAAGATTATCTCCTATATATTCAATAATTCTCAATTATTTCCACGTCAACATGTCATTCGAATTGTCTCCTGCTGTATGTAATTATCGGGGACAATGTCCCCTACCGGAAATGGTCTAATAGACTAAACTTAATTACCATGAATTTAATTTTAAGCAGTTAAACTGAGAAAAGTGAAGGAGAAGTGCAAAATGAATTTGATGAAGCAGTGAAAATGCATTGCACCTCTTTAAGTAAGACAAACTTTATCAGTTTATATAAAGTACAAAATTTTAATTTGCATGTAACTAGAAGGAATTAGCTTTAGTGCATGTTTGGATTATCTTTTGGGTACTCAAAATCAATTCTGGATACTTACTTTCGTGAAAATCGGAAAATTAACATGTTTTGTTGGCCAAAATCAAACAGAATCAATTTTATCATTAATTTCAATTTGAATTTTACCCTTTTCTTATTACCCTCTTTAATTTTCATCAACAACTCTATCTACTTTCATTATTCTCTTTAAATATCTAGAAATAATTAATAAAAAAAATTCAAATATACAACTTGCATTATCCTCTTTAAATATCTAGAAATAATTACTAAAAAAAACATTTAAATATACAACTTTCATTACCCTCTTTAAATATCTATAAATAATTACTAAAAAAATCAAATATACTACTCATGTTATGTTTTGAGTATGCTATTGTTAATTTTAGGACCTTTCTCGTACTTAGGAATAAGAATAATGCAACTCATTTAGATTATCCTTCTCCTTTTTCTATTGTCTTCTTTCAAATACTCTGAATATTATTAATATTTTAAATGCAGCAAAATGTGCTCTACAATTTTAACTGAAAATCGATTCCAATGTACTTTTTAAAATAACTATTAAGTATAATATTATTCCTTTTTCTATAATGTATTATTAATATAAATGAAGCTAGTCCAATAATTTTAAATGAAGCTAGTCCCGTGAAATGCGGCAAAATGTGCTCTACAATTTTAACTGAAAACCGATTTCAAGGTACTTTTTAAAATAACTATTAAGTATAATTATAATACATTATAGAGTACATGCAAAATTAGTATTGTAATAATATTTAAATACTATTTGCACTTTAAATTAGTATTGTAATAATATTCTATTAATATTTAAGTACTATATTGCACTTTAAATTCTATTATCTATTTGTAATTTTTATTTACATACTTCCATCTATTTATATGTATATTTTTATTTATATGTATGTCCATTTTGATAATTCTACATTCAAAATCAATTTTGATCAAAACTATCCAAACATAAATCAATTATAAGAATCACTTTTACATTATTGCATCCAAACATAAATCACTTTTGTCATAATCAATTCTGCAAAATCTGCCAGAAGTTAATCCAAACACACCCTTAGTATAAAAAGTAAATGACCCATTACCTTAACGATTAATCCTCAGTCCTCACTTTAATTATGCGTTACAACAACAATAACATACCCGGCGAAACATACGAAATGATGCGCCAAATTGAACTCAGAACTTTAAATTATTCTATTGACTTACATTTTTTAAAAAGAAATACTCATGTAGTATAGCTTATAATAACTGAAGAAGAGATAAGATCTATCTTTGTGCTAGTCTTTGTCAAACTTCTAAGGTGCCTAGGTCAAAATTGGACGATTCTGAATAAATTTATCTTTCGTAGGGTCGTGAAAAACGTGTCCAGAATATGTTATTTTTACTATAGCTTTTGGTGAAAAGCACCATGCTGCCTTAACATTCTCTTCTAATAAGTTAAAGGGCTTAGTGCCCGTTTGATTGGGCTTCTCAAAAGGTCAAAAATACATTTTTTTTTACCAAAATCACTTTTGGCTTCAAAATGGAGTGTTTAGTAGTTTTTGTCAAAAGTGTTTTTGGCAAAAAAAATATTTTTGGCCTCTATTGGAGAAGCCAAAATTTTGGGCGTTTGCCCAATAGAGGCAAAATAGCTTTTGGATTTGCTCATTTTTAATCTAAAAACACTTTTTTTTATTGACAACCAAACATCTAACAATTTTTTGATAAAAAGTTCTACTCCTAAAAACTATTTTTAATAAGCTGTACCAAACGGGCCCTTAGTGCCCGTTTGATTGGGCTTTTCCAAAGACTAAAAGTGTTTTTGGCCTTTAAATGGAGTGTTTGGTTGATAACTGAATAAATGCTTTTGAGTTCCAAAAACACTTTTGGAAGAAGCTCAAAGTTGGGCTTCTTGAGTAGAGTTTATTTTGACTTTCTACTTTTTTGTTTTTTTATATAAAAGCACTTTTTTTATTGACAACTAAGGGCCTGTTTGGTACAGCTTATTAAAAAGAGCTTTTAGAAGTAGAACTTTTAGAAGTAGAGCTTTTCAAGTAGAGTTTTTTATCAAAAAATTGTTAGGTGTTTGGTTGTCAATAAAAAAAGTGTTATTGGCTTAAAAATAGGCAAAAACAACCTCTACTTCTAAAAGTCCAAAATTTAAGCTTTTGGAAATAGAGGCCAGAAGTGCTTTTGAAAGCCAAAAACACTTTTCGATTTTGAACCAAACACTCCAATTTTTGGCCAAAAGTGTTTTTGGCCTTCCAAAAACACTTTTGGCAAATCCAAAAGCCCAACCAAACGGGCACTAAACACCTAACAATTTTTTGATAAAAACTCGACTCCTATAAGTTTTTTTTAATAAGATGTACCAAACGGGCCTTAAGTTGCCTAATACTATTTCCATTTCAATTCATGTGAACTTTTTCGAAATATGAGGATTAAATTTTATAATTTTAATCTTAAATTTTGACATAATTTTTATATTTATAAAAATAAATTTATATATTTAGAAACTACATTAAAAGTACTATAAGTCATGATAATTTATAATTCAAATAATTTAGAAAAAAATATAAGGAAAACGTGATCAAAGAATCACATCGTAGCACCCCGGTTCTGCTTCTTGGCACCGCGGTGTTTCTTTGCCTTTTGCCGAGTCATCAATTTTCAACATTTTTCTGCTTCGGGACCTCCTTTTATGCCCACTTTGCGCTCTTTTTTGCCATTTTGTCTTTTTGAACCGCTGTAACTGAAAAGAAAGAAAAACAAACCTACTACTA